>JARPMJ010001392.1:0-142500 GCA_033366665.1 Phoxinus dragarum
CTTAAAAGCTTGAACACCGACAAATGCTGCTTGCAGCTTTAATTATTATTATTATTATTATTATTATTTTTCTTCTGCCGTAAAACGCATCGTGCAGCCCAAACCGTAAGTGCTGGAGCTTTGAAACTTTGCCATATGGTAGTACAAAAATCGAGGAGAGGTTATCAAATTATGAGCCACATTGGCCCATAGGTGGCGCTATAGCAATCAATTGCGCAAAACTGGTCATAACTCCTAGACCGTATGTCGTAGACTCAAGTGTCTTATATCAGTGGAAAGCTGGTCACCTGGAGAACAAAACGTATATCTCCGATTTCATTTCCGCCATGATAGATTTTCCGCCATTTTGAATTTTGTCAAAAACCTACTTTTGCAAACTAGTCCCTGGTTTTTTGCCCGATCGGAACCAAACCAGTGCAGAAATGTTCTCTGGAGTCTGAAGATCAATAATCATTGAAAAAAAGTTGAAATTTCGATTCACGGTTGCTAGGGGGGGCAAAATGGACGTTGTGGGAGGAGCCTATTTTACTAAAATGCCTATAACTCAAGAAGTAAACGAGATAGATTCACCAAACTTGGTACACATGTGTAAGAGGTCAATCTGAGGTCACGATAAAAAAACCGCGTCGATTGGCCACATGGTGGCGCTATAACACAGAAAAAACATATAAACACCTGACCGTTTGTCCGATTAACTTGAAATTTGATATGCAGTGTCTTGGCCCAAGGCCCCATGTATGTGTAAAAGGATATTGGCATATCTCAAAAAACATGGCCGCCATTGGCCAATGAAGTTGAATCACCTATTAGACAAGGTTAATGGAGGCCAATCAGAACGAAACTCGGTGGGCGTGTTCAACTCATGGCCCCAGAGGTCTGTAAGAGTTTTGAAAGAAATCGGCCACTAGTTGGCGCTAACGAGTTTTACGGCTCTGTAATCACGTGGTGTTACAAATATTGTCACAATATGCATATCATTTGATAGATCTCCTCATGGTGAACATATTTGCCTCAAGAACCAATGCTGTCAATCGAATCGTTCATTAAATATTCGCAATTACGTTAAAAACCTACTTTTGCGAACTAGTCCCTGGTTTTTTGCCCGATCGGAACCAGACCAGTCTAGGACAATTCTCTGGACTCTCTAGATCAATAATTATTGAAAAAAAGTTGAACTTTTGCATTTCGGTGGCTATAACAGGGTCATTTAAGAAAAGGGCGTGTCAAAATACACTCAAAAGCCTATAAATCCTAAAAAAAAACTCAGAACTTCACGAAAATTGGTGGGCATATGTGAAATAACATCTTTAACAAGCATGCAAAATTATATGGAGATCGGACTATAGGTGGCGCTATAACAGTTAAAAACAGTTAAAAAACCATATATTTCCTATGGTAAATTGCCTGTATTGGCTGTAAATGGTGTTTTCCATCTATGATCAAATAATGTTCATATCATAATGTTCAAAACCAGTGCAGAATAATTATCTGGACTCTCTAGATCAATGATTATCAGAAAAAGTTGAACTTCTGTATTTGGATGGCTATAATAGGGTCACTTCAATATGTAGCCTTGACCAAGTGTCCCCCGAAAGCCTATATCTCTTCAATGAATGCTCAGATCTTCTTAAAAACAGGTCAGAACATGTGAAATAACATGATAAAGAAGCATGACAAATTTCAGATAGATCGGACAAAATTTGCATCTTTAACAGTTAAAAAAGATGAAAATGATATGAATAACATGGTATATTAAGCCAATAAGTGGTACTATACTGCCCCCTGCTGTCATTTAATCATATTACTCCCTAATATTGTTATATAAGTCATATTTAGACTTTATAAAATAATTATTTTAACATTTACAATCACATTTTGTCAAAATTCATCTATTGGAGTATTACTATTGACAATTGTGTCACATAGAGAAATGGGAATCCTGAAATGCTTATTATACAGCATTAAAAGAGATTTTCACAATAACATATCCCAAATGTGTGTGTGTAAACATGCATCATGGAGTTAACATGAAAAAAATGTTTTGCTTTAATGCAGAATACTGGTGAAACCAAGTAGTTCAAAATGAAAGTGAGCCAATAAGTGGTCTTCTACTGCCCTCTGCTGGACATTCTACTTATTAATAGTCTTTTCACATGTGCTTTTGCATTCATTTAGACACTAAAAAATCCCTTATATACAATTACTATTATAACACAATCATATTTTGTCAGAGTTTATCACTTCATTTGTTCTGATGCTTCACATAATTGCTAGCAACGTGGTAAATCATGGTAAATAACGCTATAAACATGGTAAATCACAGTAAATAAGGTAAATCATGCTAGATTCCTGATAAATCATTCTGGAATGTTGTATATCATGGTAAATCATCTTATAACATGGTAAATCAAGGTAAACTAAGATAAATCATGGTAAACTATGGTAAATCATGCTAGAATCATATAAAATCATACTACAATGTGTTCAATTGTTGTAAACCATAATAGAACAGAGTGAATCATGCTGAATCATACTAGAACTTGGTATATCATGGTAAACTATAGTAAATCATGCTAGATTCATGGTAAATCATGCAAGAACATGGTAAATCATGAAAAATCACACTGAAATATGGTATATCATGCTAAATCATGCTAAAACATGGTCTATTCCATCTATGATGTCAGTGATTAAAAGCTTGCTAAATAAATCTTAATGTCTTAAATGCTTAAATGTGCTCAAAGGCCTTAACTGCTTGAACACCGACAAATGCTGCTTGCAGCTTTAATTAGGTGTTCAAGCACGAAGTGTTGAAAACCTATTGTAATTGTGCTGATTATTATTCTGCCGTAAAACGCATCGTGCAGCCCCAAACCGTAAGTGCTGGAGCTTTGAAACTTTGCCAAGTGGTAGTACAAAAATCGAGGAGAGGTTATCAAAGTATGAGCCAGATTGGCCTATAGGTGGCGCTATAGCAACCCAAAGTACTAAATTGGTCATAACTCCTAGGTCTTTTGGGCTAGACTCACAATTTCCACATCCCTGTAATCCTTGGCTAGAGGCGAACAAGATGTATATCTCCAAATTCGATTTGGGCCAAAAAAAAAAAAAGTTATGGTCAATTTTGTCCAAAACCTACTTGTGCGAACTAGTCCCTGGTTTTTGGCCTGATCAGAACCAAACCAGTCTAGGACAGTTCTCTGGACTCTGCTGATTAATAATTATCGAAAAAAAGTTGAAATTTTGCATTTGGGTGGCTATAAGTGGGTCATTTAAGAAAAGGGGCGTGTCAAAATACACTCAAAAGCCTACAAATCCTAAACTAAAACTCAGAACTGCACAAAAATTGATCAGCATATGTGTCATAACATGGTGAGGAAGCATGCCGAGTTTCATGGAGATCGGACCATAGGTGGCGCTAAAACTGGCAAAAAGGTATCGTCATTATTAGGTGTTCAAGCACGAAGTGTTGAAAACCTATTGTAATTGTGCTGATTATTATTCTGCCGTAAAACGCATCGTGCAGCCCAAACCGTAAGTGCTGGAGCTTTGAAACTTTGCCAAGTGGTAGTACAAAAATCGAGGAGAGGTTATCAAAGTATGAGCCAGATTGGCCTATAGGTGGCGCTATAGCAACCCAAAGTACTAAATTGGTCATAACTCCTAGGTCTTTTGGGCTAGACTCACAATTTCCACATCCCTGTAATCCTTGGCTAGAGGCGAACAAGATGTATATCTCCAAATTCGATTTGGGCCAAAAAAAAAAAAAAGTTATGGTCAATTTTGTCCAAAACCTACTTGTGCGAACTAGTCCCTGGTTTTTGGCCTGATCAGAACCAAAACCAGTCTAGGACAGTTCTCTGGACTCTGCTGATTAATAATTATCGAAAAAAAGTTGAAATTTTGCATTTGGGTGGCTATAAGTGGGTCATTTAAGAAAAGGGGCGTGTCAAAATACACTCAAAAGCCTACAAATCCTAAACTAAAACTCAGAACTGCACAAAAATTGATCAGCATATGTGTCATAACATGGTGAGGAAGCATGCCGAGTTTCATGGAGATCGGACCATAGGTGGCGCTAAAACTGGCAAAAAGGTATCGTCATTATTAGGTGTTCAAGCACGAAGTGTTGAAAACCTATTGTAATTGTGCTGATTATTATTCTGCCGTAAAACGCATCGTGCAGCCCAAACCGTAAGTGCTGGAGCTTTGAAACTTTGCCAAGTGGTAGTACAAAAATCGAGGAGAGGTTATCAAAGTATGAGCCAGATTGGCCTATAGGTGGCGCTATAGCAACCCAAAGTACTAAATTGGTCATAACTCCTAGGTCTTTTGGGCTAGACTCACAATTTCCACATCCCTGTAATCCTTGGCTAGAGGCGAACAAGATGTATATCTCCAAATTCGATTTGGGCCAAAAAAAAAAAAAAGTTATGGTCAATTTTGTCCAAAACCTACTTGTGCGAACTAGTCCCTGGTTTTTGGCCTGATCAGAACCAAACCAGTCTAGGACAGTTCTCTGGACTCTGCTGATTAATAATTATCGAAAAAAAGTTGAAATTTTGCATTTGGGTGGCTATAAGTGGGTCATTTAAGAAAAGGGGCGTGTCAAAATACACTCAAAAGCCTACAAATCCTAAACTAAAACTCAGAACTGCACAAAAATTGATCAGCATATGTGTCATAACATGGTGAGGAAGCATGCCGAGTTTCATGGAGATCGGACCATAGGTGGCGCTAAAACTGGCAAAAAGGTATCGTCATTATTAGGTGTTCAAGCACGAAGTGTTGAAAACCTATTGTAATTGTGCTGATTATTATTCTGCCGTAAAACGCATCGTGCAGCCCAAACCGTAAGTGCTGGAGCTTTGAAACTTTGCCAAGTGGTAGTACAAAAATCGAGGAGAGGTTATCAAAGTATGAGCCAGATTGGCCTATAGGTGGCGCTATAGCAACCCAAAGTACTAAATTGGTCATAACTCCTAGGTCTTTTGGGCTAGACTCACAATTTCCACATCCCTGTAATCCTTGGCTAGAGGCGAACAAGATGTATATCTCCAAATTCGATTTGGGCCAAAAAAAAAAAAAAAGTTATGGTCAATTTTGTCCAAAACCTACTTGTGCGAACTAGTCCCTGGTTTTTGGCCTGATCAGAACCAAACCAGTCTAGGACAGTTCTCTGGACTCTGCTGATTAATAATTATCGAAAAAAAGTTGAAATTTTGCATTTGGGTGGCTATAAGTGGGTCATTTAAGAAAAGGGGCGTGTCAAAATACACTCAAAAGCCTACAAATCCTAAACTAAAACTCAGAACTGCACAAAAATTGATCAGCATATGTGTCATAACATGGTGAGGAAGCATGCCGAGTTTCATGGAGATCGGACCATAGGTGGCGCTAAAACTGGCAAAAAGGTATCGTCATTATTAGGTGTTCAAGCACGAAGTGTTGAAAACCTATTGTAATTGTGCTGATTATTATTCTGCCGTAAAACGCATCGTGCAGCCCAAACCGTAAGTGCTGGAGCTTTGAAACTTTGCCAAGTGGTAGTACAAAAATCGAGGAGAGGTTATCAAAGTATGAGCCAGATTGGCCTATAGGTGGCGCTATAGCAACCCAAAGTACTAAATTGGTCATAACTCCTAGGTCTTTTGGGCTAGACTCACAATTTCCACATCCCTGTAATCCTTGGCTAGAGGCGAACAAGATGTATATCTCCAAATTCGATTTGGGCCAAAAAAAAAAAAAGTTATGGTCAATTTTGTCCAAAACCTACTTGTGCGAACTAGTCCCTGGTTTTTGGCCTGATCAGAACCAAACCAGTCTAGGACAGTTCTCTGGACTCTGCTGATTAATAATTATCGAAAAAAAGTTGAAATTTTGCATTTGGGTGGCTATAAGTGGGTCATTTAAGAAAAGGGGCGTGTCAAAATACACTCAAAAGCCTACAAATCCTAAACTAAAACTCAGAACTGCACAAAAATTGATCAGCATATGTGTCATAACATGGTGAGGAAGCATGCCGAGTTTCATGGAGATCGGACCATAGGTGGCGCTAAAACTGGCAAAAAGGTATCGTCATTATTAGGTGTTCAAGCACGAAGTGTTGAAAACCTATTGTAATTGTGCTGATTATTATTCTGCCGTAAAACGCATCGTGCAGCCCAAACCGTAAGTGCTGGAGCTTTGAAACTTTGCCAAGTGGTAGTACAAAAATCGAGGAGAGGTTATCAAAGTATGAGCCAGATTGGCCTATAGGTGGCGCTATAGCAACCCAAAGTACTAAATTGGTCATAACTCCTAGGTCTTTTGGGCTAGACTCACAATTTCCACATCCCTGTAATCCTTGGCTAGAGGCGAACAAGATGTATATCTCCAAATTCGATTTGGGCCAAAAAAAAAAAAAAGTTATGGTCAATTTTGTCCAAAACCTACTTGTGCGAACTAGTCCCTGGTTTTTGGCCTGATCAGAACCAAACCAGTCTAGGACAGTTCTCTGGACTCTGCTGATTAATAATTATCGAAAAAAAGTTGAAATTTTGCATTTGGGTGGCTATAAGTGGGTCATTTAAGAAAAGGGGCGTGTCAAAATACACTCAAAAGCCTACAAATCCTAAACTAAAACTCAGAACTGCACAAAAATTGATCAGCATATGTGTCATAACATGGTGAGGAAGCATGCCGAGTTTCATGGAGATCGGACCATAGGTGGCGCTAAAACTGGCAAAAAGGTATCGTCATTATTAGGTGTTCAAGCACGAAGTGTTGAAAACCTATTGTAATTGTGCTGATTATTATTCTGCCGTAAAACGCATCGTGCAGCCCAAACCGTAAGTGCTGGAGCTTTGAAACTTTGCCAAGTGGTAGTACAAAAATCGAGGAGAGGTTATCAAAGTATGAGCCAGATTGGCCTATAGGTGGCGCTATAGCAACCCAAAGTACTAAATTGGTCATAACTCCTAGGTCAAAAAAAAAAGTTATGGCCAATTTTGTCCCTGGTTTTTTGCCTGATCTGAACCAGACCAATGCAGAAATGTTCTCTGGAGTCTGAAGATCAATAATTATTGAAAAAAAGTTGAAATTTCGATTCACGGTTGCTAGGGGGCGTCAAAACGTTAATAAGGGCGGAGCCTATTTTACTAAAATGCCTATAACTCAATTAGTCAATGAGATAACTTTACCAAACTTGGTACACATGTGTAGGAGGTCAATCTGAGGTCACGGTAAAAAAAACCGCGTCGATTGGCCACATGGTGGCGCTATAACACCGAGAAAACATATAAACAGCTGGCCGTTTGTCCGATTGACTTGAAATTTGGTATGCAGTGTCTTGGCCCAAGGCCCCATGTATGTGTAAAAGGATATTGGCGTATCTCAAAAAACATGGCCGCCATCGGCCAATTAAGTTTTAGCACAAGGTTAACGATGACCAATCGGAACGAAACTCAGTGGGCATGTTCAACTCATGGCCCCAGAGGTCTGTAAGAATTTTGAAAGAAATCGGCCACTAGTTGGCGCTAACGAGTTTTACGCCCTCTGTAATCACGTGGTGTTACGAATATCGTCACAATATGCATATCATTTGATAGATCTTCTCATGCTGAACAACTTTGCCTCAAGAACCAATGCTGTCAATCGAATCGTTCATTAAATATTCGTAATTACATTAAAAACCTACTTTTGCGAACTAGTCCCTGGTTTTTTGCCCGATCGGAACCAGACCAGTCTAGGACAATTCTCTGGACTCTCTAGATCAATAATTATCGAAAAAAAGTTGAACTTTTTTATTTGGGTGGCTAAAACAGGGTAATTTAGGAAAAGGGCGTGTCAAAATACACTCAAAAGCCTATAAATCCTAAAAAAAAACTCAGAACTTCACGAAAATTGGTGGGCATATGTGAAATAACATCCTTAACAAGCATGCAAAATTATATGGAGATCGGACTATAGGTGGCGCTATAACAGTTAAAAACAGTTAAAAACCATATATTTCCTATGGTAAATTGCCTGTATTGGCTGTAAATGGTGTTTTCCATCTATGATCAAATAATCGTTTCATATCATAATGTTCAAAACCAGTGCAGAATAATTATCTGGACTCTCTAGATCAATGATTATAGGAAAAAGTTGAACTTCTGTATTTGGATGGCTATAACAGGGTCACTTTAATATGTAGCCTTGACCAAGTGTCCCCGAAAGCCTATATCTCTTCAATGAATGCTCAGATCTTCTTAAAAACAGGTCAGAACATGTGAAATAACATGATAAAGAAGCATGAAAATTGTGTGTGTGTGTTTGTGTTTGTAAGCATGCAGATTACTGGTGAAACCAAGTAGTTCAAAATGAAAGTGAGCCAATAAGTGGTCTTCTACTGCCCTCTGCTGGCCATAATAATTATTAATAGTCTTTTCACATATGCTTTTGCATTCATATATTTAGACACTAAAAAATCCCTTATATAACAATTACTATTATAACACAATCATATTTTGTCAGAGTTTATCATTTCATTTGTTCTGATGCTTCACATAATTGCTAGCAACGTGGTAAATCGTGGTAAATAACTCTAGAAACATGGTAAATCATAGTAAATAGGGTAAATCATGCTAGAATCCTGGTAAATCATTCTAGAATGTGGTATATCATGGTAAATCATCCTGTAACATGGTAAATCAAGGTAAACTAAGATAAATCATGGTAAACTATGGTAAATCATGCTAGAATCATTAAATCATAATAGAATGTGTTCAATTGTTGTAAACCATGCTAAAACAGGGTAAATCATGGTGAATCATACTAGAACTTGGTATATCATGGTAAACTATAGTAAATCATGCTAGATTCATGGTAAATCATACTGGAACATGGTAAATCATGAAAAATCACACTAAAATGTGGTATATCATGGTAAAAACAGGAGCCTGGGTTCTCCCAAGGTTTTTTTCTCCCTTCTGTCACCTGATGGAGTTTTGGTTCCTTGCCACTGTTGCCTTACCTTCTGGCTTGCTTAGTTGGGGACATTTAATATTCAATTATTTTCAATAATTTTTTTTGTATTTTCATGTTATAACTGTGAAGCTGCTTTGATACAATCTGTATTGTAAAAAGCGCTATATAAATAAAGATGACTTGACTTGACTTGACTTAAATCATGCTAAAACTTAGTCTTTTCCATCTATGATGTCAGTGGTTAAATGCTTGCTAAATAAAACTTAATGTCTTAAATGCTTAAAGGCCTTAAAAGCTTGAACACCGACAAATGCTGCTTGCAGCTTTAATTATTATTATTATTATTCTGCCGTAAAACGCATCGTGCAGCCCAAACCGTAAGTGCTAGAGACTTGAAACTTTGCCAGTAGGTAGTACAAAAATCGAGGAGAGGTTATCAAATTATGAGCTCGATTGGACCATAGGTGGCGCTATAGCGCAAAAAACAAAAAAAAATCACTATTTTGCTTATATCTCAATAACCATTTGGCCTAGACTCAAGTGTCTTATATCATTGGAATCCTTGGCTCAAGACGAAAAAAATATCGCGGAGGTTTTTTTTTTCCGCCATGATAGATTTTCCGCCATTTTGAATTTTGTCAAAAACCTACTTTTGCGAACTAGTCCCTGGTTTTTTGCCCGATCGGAACCAAAACCAGTGCAGAAATGTTCTCTGGAGTCTGAAGATCAATAATCATTGAAAAAAAGTTGAAATTTCGATTCACGGTTGCTAGGGGGCGTCAAAACGTTAATATGGGCGGAGCCTATTTTACTAAAATGCCTATAACTCAAGTAGTAAATGAGATAACTTTACCAAACTTGGTACACATGTGTAGGAGGTCAATCTGAGTTCACGATAAAAAAACCGCGTCGATTGGCCACATGGTGGCGCTATAACACAGAAAAAACGTATAAACACCTGACCGTTTGTCCGATTGACTTGAAATTTGGTATGCAGTGTCTTGGCCCAAGGCCCCATGTATGTGTAAAAGGATATTGGCGTATCTCAAAAAACATGGCCGCCATTGGCCAATTAAGTTTAAGACAAGGTTAACGATGGCCAATCAGAACGAAACTCATTGGGCATGTTCAACTCATGGCCCTAGAGGTCTGTAAGAGTTTTGAAAGAAATCGGCCACTAGTTGGCGAGGCTAACGAGTTTTACGGCTCTGTAATCACGTGGTGTTACAAATATCGTCAGAATATGCATATCATTTGATAGATCTCCTCATGCTGAACAACTTTGCCTCTAGAACTAATGCTGTCAATCGAATCGTTCATTAATTATACGCAATTACGTTAAAAACCTACTTTTGCGAACTAGTCCCTGGTTTTTCGCCCGATCAGAACCAGACCAGTCTAGAACAATTCTCTGGACTCTCTAGATCAATAATTATTAAAAAAAGTTGAACTTTTGCATTTGGATGGCTATAAGAGGGTCATTTAAGATAAGGGGCGTGTCAAAATACACTCAAAAGCCTATAAATCCTAAAAAAAAACTCAGATCTTCACGAAAATTGGTGGGCATATGTGAAATAACATCCTTAACAAGCATGCAAAATTATATGGAGATCGGACTATAGGTGGCGCTATAACAGTTAAAAACAGTTAAAAACCATATATTTCCTATGGTAAATTGCCTGTATTGGCTGTAAATGGTGTTTTCCATCTATGATCAAATAATGTTCATATCATAATGTTCAAAACCAGTGCAGAATAATTATCTGGACTCTCTAGATCAATGATTATCAGAAAAAGTTGAACTTCTGTATTTGGATGGCTATAATAGGGTCACTTCAATATGTAGCCTTGACCAAGTGTCCCCGAAAGCCTATATATCTTCAATGAATGCTCAGATCTTCTTAAAAACAGGTCAGAACATGTGAAATAACATGATAAAGAAGCATGAAAATTGTGTGTGTGTGTTTGTGTTTGTAAGCATGCAGATTACTGGAGAAACCAAGTAGTTCAAAATGAAAGTGAGCCAATAAGTGGTCTTCTACTGCCCTCTGCTGGCCATATTAATTATTAATAGTCTTTTCACATGTGCTTTTGCATTCATATATTTAGACACTAAAAAATACCTTCTATAACAATGACTATTATAACACAATCATATTTTGTCAGAGTTTATCATTTCATTTGTTCTGATGCTTCACATAATTGCTAGCAACGTGGTAAATCGTGGTAAATAACTCTAGAAACATGGTAAATCATAGCAAATAGGGTAAATCATGCTAGAATCCTGGTAAATCATTCTAGAATGTGGTATATCATGGTAAATCATCCTGTAACATGGTAAATCAAGGTAAACTAAGATAAATCATGGTAAACTATGGTAAATCATGCTAGAATCATTAAATCATAATAGAATGTGTTCAATTGTTGTAAACCATAATAGAACAGAGTAAATCATGCTGAATCATACTAGAACTTGGTATATCATGGTAAACTATAGTAAATCATGCTAGATTCATGGTAAATCATACTGGAACATGGTAATTCATGAAAAATCACACTAAAATGTGGTATATCATGGTAAATCATGCTAAAATGTAGTCTTTTCCATCTATGATGTCAGTGGTTAAATGCTTGCTAAATAAAACTTAATGTCTTAAATGCTTAAATGTGCTCAAAGGCCTTAACTGCTTGAACACCGACAAATGCTGCTTGCAGCTTTAATTAGGTGTTCAAGCACGAAGTGCTGAAAACCTATTGTAATTGTACTGATTTTTATTATTATTATTATTATTATTATTATTATTCTCCTGTAAAACGCATCGTGCAGCCCAAACCGTAAGTGCTAGAGACTTGAAACTTTGCCACAAGGTAGTACAAAAATCGAGGAGAGGTTATCAAAATATGAGCCCGATTGGCCCATAGGTGGCGCTATAGCAACCAATTGCGCGAAACTGCTCATAACTCCTAGACCGCATGTCATAGACTCAAGTGTCTTATATCATTGGAAAGCTGGTCACCTGACGTAAAAAATGTATATCTCCGATTTCATTTCCGCCATGATAGATTTTCCGCCATTTTGAATTTTGTCAAAAATCTACTTTTGCCAACTAGTCCCTGGTTTTTTGCCCGATCGGAACCAAACCAGTGCAGAAATGTTCTCTGGAGTCTGAAGATCAATAATGATCGAAAAAAAGTGGAAATTTCGATTCACGGGTCGCTAGGAGGTGCAAAATGGACGTTGTGGGAGGAGCCTATTTGACTAAAATGACTATAACTCGAGAAGTAAACGACATAGCTTCACCAAACTTGGTACACATATGTAGGAGGTCAATCTGAGGTCACGATAAAAAAAACGCGTCGATTGGCCACATGGTGGCGCTATAACACAGAAAAAACATATAAACACCTGACCGTTTGTCCGATTGACTTGAAATTTGGTATGCAGTGTCTTGGCCCAAGGCCCCATGTATGTGTAAAAGGATATTGGCGTATCTCAAAAAACATGGCCGCCATTGGCCAATTAAGTTGAATCACCTATTAGACAAGGTTAATGGAGGCCAATCAGAACGAAACTCGGTGGGCGTGTTCAACTCATGGCCCCAGAGGTCTGTAAGAGTTTTGAAAGAAATCGGCCACTAGTTGGCGCTAACGAGTTTTAAGGCTCTGTAATCACGTGGTGTTACAAATATTGTCACAATATGCATATCATTTGATAGATCTCCTCATGGTGAACATATTTGCCTCAAGAACCAATGCTGTCAATCGAATCGTTCATTAAATATTCGCAATTACGTTAAAAACCTACTTTTGCGAACTAGTCCCTGGTTTTTTGCCCGATCGGAACCAGACCAGTCTAGGACAGTTCTCTGGACTCTCTAGATCAATAATCATTGAAAAAAAGTTGAACTTTTGCATTTGGGTGGCTATAAGAGGGTCATTTAAGAAAAGGGCGTGTCAAAATACACTCAAAAGCCTATAAATCCTAAAAAAAAACTCAGAACTTCACGAAAATTGGTGGGCATATGTGAAATAACATCCTTAACAAGCATGAAAAATTATATGTAGATCGGACTATAGGTGGCGCTATAACAGTTAAAAACAATTAAAAACCATATATTTCCTATGGTAAATTGCCTGTATTGGCTGTAAATGGTGTTTTCCATCTATGATCAAATAATGTTCATATCATAATGTTCAAAACCAGTGCAGAATAATTATCTGGACTCTCTAGATCAATGATTATCAGAAAAAGTGTAACTTCTGTATTTGGATGGCTATAATAGGGTCACTTCAATATGTAGCCTTGACCAAGTGTCCCCGAAAGCCTATATCTCTTCAATGAATGCTCAGATCTTCTTAAAAACAGGTCAGAACATGTGAAATAACATGATAAAGAAGCATGACAAATTTCAGATAGATCGGACAAAATTTGCCTCTTTAACAGTTAAAAAAGATGAAAATGATATGAATAACATGGTATATTAAGCCAATAAGTGGTATTATACTGCCCCCCTGCTGTCATTTAATCATATTACTCCCTAATATTGTTATATAAGTCATATTTAGACTTTATAAAATAATTATTTTAACATTTACAATCACATTTTGTCAAAATTCATCTATTGGAGTATTATTATTGACAATTGTGTCACATAGAGAAATGGGAATCCTGAAATGCTTATTATTATACAGCATTAAAAGAGATTTTCACAATAACATATCCCAAATGTGTGTGTGTGTAAACATGCATCATGGAGTTAACATGAAAAAAATGTTTTGCTTTAATGCAGAATACTGGTGAAACCAAGCAGTTCAAAATGAAAGTGAGCCAATAAGTGGTCTTCTACTGCCCTCTGCTGGACATTCTACTTATTAATAGTCTTTTCACATGTGCTTTTGCATTCATTTAGACACTAAAAAATCCCTTATATAACAATTACTATTAATAACACAATCATATTTTGTCAGAGTTTATCACTTCATTTGTTCTGATGCTTCACATAATTGCTAGCAGCGTGGTAAATCATGGTAAATAACGCTATAAACATGGTAAATCACAGTAAATAAGGTAAATCATGCTAGATTCCTGATAAATCATTCTGGAATGTGGTATATCATGGTAAATCATCTAATAACATGGTAAATCAAGGTAAACTAAGATAAATCAAGGTAAACTATGGTAAATCATGCTAGAATCATATTAAATCATACTACAATGTGTTCAATTGTTGTAAACCATAATAGAACAGAGTAAATCATGCTGAATCATAATAGAACTTGGTAAATCATACAAGAACATGGTAAATCATGAAAAATCACACTAAAATATGGTATATCATGCTAAATCATGCTAAAACATGGTCTATTCCATCTATGATGTCAGTGATTAAAAGTTTGCTAAATAAATCTTAATGTCTTAAATGCTTAAATGTGCTCAAAGGCCTTAACTGCTTGAACACCGACAAATGCTGCTTGCAGCTTTAATTATTATTATTATTAGGTGTTCAAGCACGAAGTGCTGAAAACCTATTGTAATTGTACCGATTTTTATTAGGTGTTCAAGCACGAAGTGCTGAAAACCTATTGTAATTGTACTGATTTTTTTATTATTAGGTGTTCAAGCACGAAGTGCTGAAAACCTATTGTAATTGTACTGATTTTTATTATTATTATTATTATTATTTTTCTTCTGCCGTAAAACGCATCGTGCAGCCCCAAACCGTAAGTGCTGGAGCTTTGAAACTTTGCCATATGGTAGTACAAAAATCGAGGAGAGGTTATCAAATTATGAGCCACATTGGCCCATAGGTGGCGCTATAGCAATCAATTGCGCGAAACTGGTCATAACTCCTAGACCGTATGTCCTAGATCCAAGTGTCTTATATCATTGGAAAGCTGGTCACCTGGCCAACAAAACGTATATCTCCGATTTAATTTCCGCCATGATAGATTTTCCGCCATTTTGAATTTTGTCAAAAACCTACTTTTGCTAACTAGTCCCTGGTTTTTTGCCCGATCGGAACCAAACCAGTGCAGAAATGTTCTCTGGAGTCTGAAGATCAATAATTATTGAAAAAAAGTTGAAATTTCGATTCACGGTTGCTAGGGGGGTGCAAAATGGACGTTGTGGGAGGAGCCTATTTTACTAAAATGCCTATAACTCGAGAAGTAAACGACATAGTTTCACCAAACGTGGTACACATGTGTAAGAGGTCATTCTGAGGTCACGATAAAAAAACCGCGTCGATTGGCCACATGGTGGCGCTATAACATAGAAAAAAACATATAAACACCTGACCGTTTGTCCGATTGACTTGAAATTTGGTATGCAGTGTCTTGGCCCAAGGCCCCATGTATGTCTAAAAGGATATTGGCGTATCTCAAAAAACATGGCCGCCAATTGGCCAATGAAGTTGAATCACCTATTAGACAAGGTTAATGGAGGCCAATCGGAACGAAACTCGTCGGGCATGTTCAACTCGTGGCCAAAGAGGTCTGTAAGAGTTTTGAAAGAAATCGGCCACTAGTTGGCGCTAACGAGTTTTATGGCTCTGTAATCACGTGGTGTTGCACACATCCCCACAATTTGCATATCATTTGATAGATCTCCTCATGCTGAACAACTTTGCCTCTAGAACTAATGCTGTCAATCGATTCGTTAATTAAATATTTGCAATTACGTCAAAAGCGTACTTTTGCGAACTAGTCCCTGGTTTTTCGCCCGATCGGAACCAGACCAGTCTAGAACAATTCTCTGGACTCTCTAGATCAATAATTATTAAAAAAAAGTTGAACTTTTGCATTTGGGTGGCTATAACAGGGTCATTTAAAAAAAGGGGCATGTCAAAATACACTCAAAAGCCTATAAATCCTAAATAAAAACTCAAAACTTCACAAAAATTGGTGAGCATATGTGCAATAACATCATTAACAAGCATGCAACATTTTATGGAGATCGGACCATAGGTGGCGCTATAACTGTTAAAAAGCTTTTAAACCATATATTTCCTATGGTAAATTGCCTGTATTGGCTGTAAATGGTGTTTTTCCATCTATGATGTCAGTGGTTAAATGCTTGCTGATTAAATCTTAATGTCTTTTGATGCTAAGGTGCTTAAAGGCCCTAAAGGCCTTGAAAGCTTGAACACCGATAAATGCTGCTTGCAGCTTTAATTATTATTATTATTATTATTTTTCTTCTGCCGTAAAACGCATCGTGCAGCCCAAACCGTAAGTGCTGGAGCTTTGAAACTTTGCCATATGGTAGTACAAAAATCGAGGAGAGGTTATCAAATTATGAGCCACATTGGCCCATAGGTGGCGCTATAGCAATCAATTGCGCGAAACTGGTCATAACTCCTAGACCGTATGTCCTAGATCCAAGTGTCTTATATCATTGGAAAGCTGGTCACCTGGCCAACAAAACGTATATCTCCGATTTAATTTCCGCCATGATAGATTTTCCGCCATTTTGAATTTTGTCAAAAACCTACTTTTGAGAACTAGTCCCTGGTTTTTTGCCCGATCGGAACCAAACCAGTGCAGAAATGTTCTCTGGAGTCTGAAGATCAATAATTATTGAAAAAAAGTTGAAATTTCGATTCACGTTTGCTAGGGGGTGCAAAATGGACGTTGTGGGAGGAGCCTATTTTACTAAAATGCCTATAACTCGAGAAGTAAACGACATAGTTTCACCAAACTTGGTACACATGTGTAAGAGGTCAATTTGAGGTCACGATAAAAAAACCGCGTCGATTGGCCACATGGTGGCGCCTATAACACAGAAAAAACATATAAACACCAGACCGTTTGTCCGATTGACTTGAAATTTGGTATGCAGTGTCTTGGCCCAAGGCCCCATGTATGTCTAAAAGGATATTGGCGTATCTCAAAAAACATGGCCGCCATTGGCCAATGAAGTTGAATCACCTATTAGACAAGGTTAATGGAGGCCAATCGGAACGAAACTCGTCGGGCATGTTCAACTCGTGGCCTAAGAGGTCTGTAAGAGTTTTGAAAGAAATCGGCCACTAGTTGGCGCTAACGAGTTTTATGGCTCTGTAATCACGTGGTGTTGCACAAATCCCCACAATTTGCATATCATTTGATAGATCTCCTCATGCTGAACAACTTTGCCTCTAGAACTAATGCTGTCAATCGATTCGTTAATTAAATATTTGCAATTACGTTAAAAGCGTACTTTTGCAAACTAGTCCCTGGTTTTTCGCCCGATCGGAACCAGACCAGTCTAGAACAATTCTCTGGACTCTCTAGATCAATAATTATTAAAAAAAAGTTGAACTTTTGCATTTGGGTGGCTATAACAGGGTCATTTAAGAAAAGGGGCGTGTCAAAATACACTCAAAAGCCTATAAATCCTAAATAAAACTCAAAACTTCACAAAAATTGGTGAGCATATGTGCAATAACATCATTAACAAGCATGGAAAATTTCATGGAGATCGGACAACAGGTGGCGCTATAACTGTTAAAAAGCTTTTAAACCATATATTTCCTATGGTAAATTGCCTGTATTGGCTGTAAATGGTGTTTTTCCATCTATGATGTCAGTGGTTAAATGCTTGCTAAATAAATCTTAATGTCTTTTAACGTTAATGTGCTTAAAGGCCTTAAAAGCTTGAACACCGACAAAATGCTGCTTGCAGCTTTAATTAGGTGTTCAAGCACGTAGTGCTGAAAACCTATTGTAATTGTACTGATTTTTAGGTGTTCAAGCACGAAGTGCTGAAAACCTATTGTAATTGTACTGATTTTTATTATTATTATTATTATTATTATTATTATTATTATTATTCTGCCGTAAAACGCATCGTGCAGCCCAAACCGTAAGTGCTAGAGACTTGAAACTTTGCCAGTAGGTAGTACAAAAATCGAGGAAAGGTTATCAAAATATGAGCCAAATTGGCCTATAGGTGGCGCTATAGCAATCAATTGCGCAAAACTGCTCATAACTCCTAGACCGTATGTCGTAGACTCAAGTGTGTTATATCATTGGAAAGCTGATCACCTGACGTAAAAAATGTATATCTCCGATTTCATTTCCGCCATGATAGATTTTCCGCCATTTTGAATTTTGTCAAAAACCTACTTTTGTGAACTAGTCCCTGGTTTTTCGCCCCGATCGGAACCAAACCAGTGCAGAAATGTTCTCTGGAGTCTGCAGATCATTATTATCGAAAGAAAGTTGAATTATCGATTCACGGTTGCTAGGGGGCGCAAAATGGACGTTGTGGGAGGGAGCCTATTTTACTAAAATGCCCTATAACTCGAGAAGTAAACGAGATAACTTCACCAAACTTGGTACACATGTGTAGGAGGTCAATCTGAGGTCACGATAAAAAAACCGCGTCGATTGGCCACATGGTGGCGCTATAACCTAAAAAAAAACATATAAACACCTGACCGTTTGTCCGATTGACTTGAAATTTGGTATGCAGTGTCTTGGCCCAAGGCCCCATGGTATGTGTAAAAGGGATATTGGCGTATCTCAAAAAACATGGCCGCCATTGGCCAATGAAGTTGAATCACCTATTAGACAAGGTTAAGTGGAGGGCCAATCAGAACGAAACTCGGTGGGGCGTGGTGTCAACTCATGGCCCCAGAGGTCTGTAAGAGTTTTGAAAGTAATCGGCCACTAGTTGGCGCTAACGAGTTTTAAGGCTCTGTAATCACGTGGTGTTACAAATATTGTCACAATATGCATATCATTTGATAGATCTCCTCATGGTGAACATATTTGCCTCAAGAACCAATGCTGTCAATCGAATCGTTCATTAAATATTCGCAATTACGTTAAAAACCTACTTTTGCGAACTAGTCCCTGGGTTTTTCGCGCCGATCGGAACCAGACCAGTCTAGGACAATTCTCTGGACTCTCTAGATCAATAATTATCGAAAAAAAGTGTCATTTTTGCATTTGTATGGCTATAATTGGCTCATTTAGAAAAGGGGGTGTGTCAAAATACACTCAAAAGCCTATAAATCCTAAATAAAAACTCAGAACTTCACAAAAATTGGTGAGCATATGTGACATACATCGTTAACAAGCATGCAAAATTTTATGGAGATTGGATCATAGGTGGCGCTATAACTGTTAAAAAGCTTTAAAACCATATATTTCCTATGGTAAATTGCCTGTATTGGCTGTAAATTGTGTTTTTCCATCTATGATGTCAGTGGTTAAATGGTTGCTAAATAAATCTTAATGTCTTTTGATGCTAATGTGCTTAACGGCCTTAAAGGCCTTAAAAGCTTGAACACCGACAAATGCTGCTTGCAGCTTTAATTAGGGTGTTCAAGCACGAAGTGCTGAAAACCTATTGTAATTGTACCGATTTTTATTATTATATTATTCTCCTGTAAAAACGCATCGTGCAGCCCAAACCGTAAGTGCTAGAGACTTGAAACTTTGCCACAAGGTAGTACAAAAATCGAGGAGAGGTTATCAAATTATGAGCCCGATTGGCCTATAGGTGGCGCTATAGCAATCAATTGCGCGAAACTGCTCTTAACTCCTAGACCGTATGTCGTAGACTCAAGTGTCCTTATATCATTGGAAAGCTGACCACCTGACGTAAAAAATGTATATCTCCGATTTCATTTCCGGTATGCAAATTTTTCCGCCATTTTGAATTTTGTCAAAAATCTTCTTTTGCAAACTAGTCCCTGGTTTTTTGCCCGATCGGAACCAAACCAGTGCAGAAATGTTCTCTGGAGTCTGAAGATCAATAATGATGGAAAAAAGTTGAATTTTCAAATCGGGCTTGCTAGGGGGCGCAAAATGAACGTTGTGGGAGGAGCCTATTTGACTAAAATGCCTATAACTCGAGAAGTAAATGAGATAGCTTCACCAACTTGGTACACATGTGTAGGAGGTCAATCTGAGGTCACGATAAAAAAAAACGCGTCGATTGGCCACATGGTGGCGCTACAACACAGAAAAAACATATAAACACCTGACCGTTTGTCCGATTGACTTAAAATTTGGTATGCAGTGTCTTGGCCCAAGGCCCCATGTATGTGTAAAAGGATATTGGCGTATCTCAAAAAACATGGCCGCCATTGGCCAATTAAGTTGAATCACCTATTAGACAAGGTTAACAGAGGCCAATCAGAACGAAACTCGGTGGGCGTGTTCAACTCATGGCCCCAGAGGTCTGTAAGAGTTTTGAAAGAAATCGGGACACTAGTTGGCGCTAACGAGTTTTAAGGCTCTGTAATCACGTGGTGTTACAAATATCGTCACAATATGCATATCATTTGATAGATCTCCTCATGGTGAACATATTTGCCCTCAAGAACCACTGCTGTCAATCAAACCGTTTATTAAATATTCACGAATATGTTAAAAAACCTACTTTTGCGAACTAGTCCCTGGTTTTTCGCCCAATCAGAACCAAACAAGTCTAAGACAATTCTCTGGACTCTCTAGATCAATAGTTATTGAAAAAAAGTTGAACTTTTTCCTTTGGGTGGCTGTAACAGGGTCATTTTAAAAAATGGGCGTGGCAAATTACACTCAAAAGCCTATAAATCCTTAACAAAAACTCAAAACTTCACAGAAATGGGTAGGCATATGTGTCATAACATGCTGAAGAAGCACGCCGAGTTTCATGGAGATCGGACCATATGTGGCGCTATCACTGTTAAAAAGCTTTGAAAACCATGTATTCCCTATGGTGACTTGCCTGTATTGGGCTGTAAATGGTATTTTCCATCTCTGTAATCACGTGGTGTTAAAAACATCCACATAATATGCATATATTTTGATAGATTCTCCTCATACTGAACAACTTTGCCTCAAGAACCACTACTGTCAATAAAATTGTTCATTAAATATTTGCTATTATGTTAAAAAGCTACTTTTGCAAACTAGTCATATTGACATAAGTGGTTTAATACTGCCCCCCTTCTGGTCACTTGGTCATTCTACTCACTAATATTGTTCTATAATTCACATTTAGACTTTATAAAATCACTATTTTAACATTTACAATCACATTTTGACAAAATTCATCTATTGGAGTATTACTATTGACAATTTTATCACACTGAGAAATGGGGAATTGTGGAAGTGAAAGTGAAACGGAGGCCGCCATTTAGGCCACGCCCCCCCGCAGTACAAATTCACTCATAACTCGAAAACGGAAAGTCGTTGCGCGCTCAAATTTTGATGGTAAGGTCCTCTCCAGGCTCTTAATCGAAATCTATTGTCGCGGAGCTCAGGAACGCCCCCCCGCGAATGTCGAATTCGCGAGACCTCCAAATTTGAACGGCTTGTAACTCCCGAACCAGACCACCCCGATCCTTGTGGAATAGCTTGATGGAAAGGGGCCCGTCCCCGCCTAGCTGCAATTTGGCCCGGGCATTCCCGAGATATAAGCCAAAAAAGGATTGCATTTGAACGGGAATAACTCCCGGCCCCAATCGCCCACCAACACCAGGATGGTCTCATTACACAGGGCCCCTCGAGCACTATCTAAGCTCCGATTTTCAGATTTTTTCGCCTTCTCGTTCCCATAATATAAGTGAAAAACCAATTTCCATTCATTCATTCACTTCAAACTGTAAGATAGAGGCTGCATACCAGTGTTGTCCACTAGAGAGAGCAGCAGGATTATATTTGTAATCTTTTTATCAGCTTTCAGCATTGACTAACAAACAAATGCTTAAAGCTATATCTTTGTTTATTTTGATGGACGTGTAATGTGTGTAAGCATGCATAATGGAGTTAACATGGAAAAACTGGTTTGGTTTAGTGCAATATACTGGTCAAAATCAAGACTTGTAAAAGTACATGTTAAAAGACTATTAATAGAGTAGAATGTCCAGCAGAGGGCAGTAGAAGACCACTTATTGGCTCACTTTCATTTTACATGTTTATATTTAGACACTAAAAAAATCCCTTACATAACGATTAGCCTACCATTATAACACAATCATATTTTGTCAGAGTTTATCACTTCATTTGTTCTGATGCTTCACATTATTGCTAGCAACATGGTAAATCATGGTAAATAACGCTAGAAACATGGTAAATCACAGTAAATAGGGTAAATCATGCTAGAATGTGGTGTATCATGGTTAATCATCCTGTAACATGGTAAATCATCCTGTAACATGGTAAATCAAGGTAAACAAAGATAAATCATGGTAAACTATGGTAAATCATGCTAGAATCATATTAAATCATACTAGAATGTATTCAATTGTTGTAAATCATGCTAGAACAAGGTAAATCATGGTGAATCATACTAGAACTTGGTATATCATGGAAAACTATGGTAAATCATACTGGAACATGGTAAGTCATGGTAAATCATGGTGAATCATACTAGAACATGGTAAATCATTATAAATCATCCTAGAACATGGTAAATCATGGTAAACTTTGATAAATCATGGTAAACTATGGTAAATCATGCTAAATGTATGGTAAATTGTAAATCATGGTAAATGGACTTTTCTATCTATTATGTCAGTGGTAAAAGCTTGCTAAATACAACTAAATGTCTTAAATGCTTTAATGTGCTCAAAGGCCTTAACTGCTTGAACACCGATAAATGCTGCTTGCAGCTTTAATTTGTCTTGTTATTGTTATTTATTCTGCCGTAAAACGCATCGTGCAGCCCAAACCCGTAAGTGCTGGAGCTTTGAAACTTTGCCATATGGTAGTACAAAAATCGAGGAGAGGTTATCAAATTATGAGCCACATTGGCCCATAGGTGGCGCTATAGCATACAATTGCGCAAAACTGGTCATAACTCCTAGACCGTATGTCGTATACTCAAGTGTCTTATATCAGTGGAAAGCTGGTCACCTGGAGAACAAAACGTATATCTCCGATTTTATTTCCGCCATGACAGATTTTCCGCCATTTTGAATTTTGTCAAAAACCTACTTTTGCGAACTAGTCCCTGGTTTTTCGCCCGATTGGAATCAAACCAGTGCAGAAATGTTCTCTGGAGTCTGAAGATCAATAATTATCGAAAGAAAGTTGAAATTTCGATTTACGGTTGCTAGGGGGCGTCAAAACGTCAATGTGGGCGGAGCCTATTTTACTAAAATGCCTATAACTCGATAAGTAAATGAGATAGCTTCACCAAACTTGGTACACATGTGTAGGAGATCAATCTGAGGTCACGATAAAAAAACTGCGTCGATTGGCCACGTGGTGGCGCTATAAACAAGAAAAAACGTATACACACCTGACCGTTTGTCCGATTGACTTGAAATTTGGTATGCAGTGTCTTGGCCCAAGGCCCCATGTATGTGTAAAAGGATATTGGTGTATCCCAAAAAACATGGCCGCCATTGGCCAATGAAGTTTAATGACCTATTAGACAAGGTTAACAATGGCCAATCAGAATGAAACTCAGTGGGCATGTTCAACTCATGGCCCTAGAGGTCTGTAAGAGTTTTGAAAGAAATCGGCCACTAGTTGGCGCTAACGAGTTTTACGGCTCTGTAATCACGTGGTGTTACAAATATCATCACAAAATGCATATCATTTGATAGATCTCATCATGCTGAACAACTTTGCTTCAAGAACCTTTGCTGTCAATCAAACCGTTCATTAAATATTCACGAATATGTTAAAAACCTACTTTTGCGAACTAGTCCCTGGTTTTTCGCCCGATCGGAACCAGACCAGTCTAGGACAATTCTCTGGACTCTCTAGATCAATAATTATCGAAAAAAAGTGTCATTTTTGCATTTGTATGGCTTTAATTGGCTCATTTAGAAAAGGGGTGTGTCAAAATACACTCAAAAGCCTATAAATCCTAAATAAAAACTCAGAACTTCACAAAAATTGGTGAGTATATGTGAAATAACATAATTAACAAGCATGCAAAATTTTATGGAGATTGGATCATAGGTGGCGCTATAACTGTTAAAAATCTTTAAAACCATATATTTCCTATGGTAAATTGATAGTATTGGCTGTAAATGGTGTTTTTCCATCTATGATGTCAGTGGTTAAATGCTTGCTAAATAAATCTTAATGTCTTTTAACGCTAATGTGCTTAAAGGCCTTAAAGGCCTTAAAAGCTTGAACACCGACAAATGCTGCTTGCAGCTTTAATTATTATTATTATTATTCTTCCGCCGTAAAACGCATCGTGCAGCCCAAACCGTAAGTGCTAGAGACTTGAAACTTTGCCAGTAGGTAGTACAAAAATCGAGGAGAGGTTATCAAATTATGAGCTCGATTGGCCCATAGGTGGCGCTATAGCGCAAAAAACTAAAAAAATTCACTATTTTGCTTATATCTCAATAACCCTTTGGCCTAGACTCAAGTGTCTTACATCTTTGGAATCCTTGGCTCAAGACGAACAAAAAATCGCGCAGGTTTTTTTTTTTCCGCCATGATAGATTTTCCGCCATTTTGAATTTTGTCAAAAACCTACTTTTGCGAACTAGTCCCTGGTTTTTTACCCGATCGGAACCAAACCAATGCAGAAATGTTCTCTGGAGTCTGAAGATCAATAATTATTGAAAAAAAGTTGAAATTTCGATTCACGGTTGCTAGGGGGCGTCAAAACGTTAATATGGGCGGAGCCTATTTTACTAAAATGCCTATAACTCAAGTAGTAAATGAGATAACTTCACCAAACTTGGTACACATGTGTAGGAGGTCAATCTGAGGTCACGATAAAAAAACCGCGTCGATTGGCCACATGGTGGCGCTATAACACAGAAAAAACGTATAAACACCTGACCGTTTGTCCGATTGACTTGAAATTTGGTATGCAGTGTCTTGGCCCAAGACCCCATGTATGAGTAAAAGGATATTGGCGTATCTCAAAAAACATGGCCGCCATCGGCCAATTAAGTTTTAGCACAAGGTTAACGATGGCCAATCGTAACGAAACTCAGTGGGCATGTTCAACTCATGGCCCCAGAGGTCTGTAAGAATTTTGAAAGAAATCGGCCACTAGTTGGCGCTAACGAGTTTTACGCCCTCTGTAATCACGTGGTGTTTCAAAGATCGTCAGAATATGCATATCATTTTATAGATCTCCTCATGCTGAACAACTTTGCCTCTAGAACTAATGTTGTCAATCAAATTGTTCATTAATTATACGCAATTACGTTAAAAACCTACTTTTGCGAACTAGTCCCTGGTTTTTCGCCCGATCGGAACCAGACCAGTCTAGAACAATTCTCTAGACTCTCTAGATCAATAATTATCAAAAAAAGTTGAAATTTTGCATTTGGATGGCTATAACAGGGTAATTTAAGAAAAGGGGCGTGTCAAAATACACTCAAAAGCCTATAAATCGTAAATAAAAACTCAAAACTTCACAAAAATTGGTGAGAATATGTGCAATAACATCATTAACAAGCATGCAAAATTTTATGGAGATCGGACCATAGGTGGCGCTATAACTGTTAAAAAGCTTTTAAATCATATATGTCCTATGGTAAATTGCCTGTATTGGCTGTAAATGGTGTTTTTCCATCTATGATGTCAGTGGTTAAATACTTGCTAAATAAATCTTAATGTCTTTTGATGCTAATGTGCTTAACGACCTTAAAGGCCTTAAAAGCTTGAACACCGACAAATGCTGCTTGCAGCTTTAATTATTATTATTATTATTATTATTCTCCTGTAAAACGCATCATGCAGCCCAAACCGTAAGTGCTAGAGACTTGAAACTTTGCCACAAGGTAGTACAAAAATCGAGGAGAGGTTATCAAAATATGAGCCCGATTGGCCCATAGGTGGCGCTATAGCAACCAATTGCGCGAAACTGCTCATAACTCCTAGACCGCATGTCATAGACTCAAGTGTCTTATATCATTGGAAAGCTGGTCACCTGACGTAAAAAATGTATATCTCCGATTTCATTTCCGCCATGATAGATTTTCCGCCATTTTGAATTTTGTCAAAAATCTACTTTTGCCAACTGGTCCCTGGTTTTTTGCCCGATCGGAACCAAACCAGTGCAGAAATGTTCTCTGGAGTCTGAAGATCAATAATGATCGAAAAAAAGTGGAAATTTCGATTCACGGTCGCTAGGGGGCGCAAATTGGACGTTGTGGGAGGAGCCTATTTGACTAAAATGACTATAACTCGAGAAGTAAACGACATAGCTTCACCAAACTTGGTACACATATGTAGGAGGTCAATCTGAGGTCACGATAAAAAAAACCGCGTCGATTGGCCACATGGTGGCGCTATAACACAGAAAAAACATATAAACACCTGACCGTTTGTCCGATTGACTTGAAATTTGGTATGCAGTGTCTTGGCCCAAGGCCCCATGTATGTGTAAAAGGATATTGGCGTATCTCAAAAAACATGGCCGCCATTGGCCAATGAAGTTGAATCACCTATTAGACAAGGTTAATGGAGGCCAATCAGAACAAAACTCGGTGGGCGTGTTCAACTCATGGCCCCAGAGGTCTGTAAGAGTTTTGAAAGAAATCGGCCACTAGTTGGCGCTAACGAGTTTTACGGCTCTGTAATCACGTGGTGTTACAAATATCGTCACAATATGCATATCATTTGATAGATCTCCTCATGGTGAACATATTTGCCTCAAGAACCAATGCTGTCAATCGAATCGTTCATTAAATATTTGCAATTACGTTAAAAACCTACTTTTGCGAACTAGTCCCTGGTTTTTTGCCCGATCGGAACCAGACCAGTCTAGGACAATTCTCTGGACTCTCTAGATCAATAATTATTGAAAAAAAGTTGAACTTTTGCATTTGGGTGGCTATAAGAGGGTCATTTAAGAAAAGGGCGTGTCAAAATACACTCAAAAGCCTATAAATCCTAAAAAAAAAATCAGAACTTCTCGAAAATTGGTGGGCATATGTGAAATAACATCCTTAACAAGCATGCAAAATTATATGGAGATTGGACTATAGGTGGCGCTATAACAGTTAAAAACAGTTAAAAACCATATATTTCCTATGGTAAATTGCCTGTATTGGCTGTAAATGGTGTTTTCCATCTATGATCAAATAATGTTCATATCATAATGTTCAAAACCAGTGCAGAATAATTATCTGGACTCTCTAGATCAATGATTATCAGAAAAAGTTGAACTTCTGTATTTGGATGGCTATAATAGGGTCACTTCAATATGTAGCCTTGACCAAGTGTCCCCCGAAAGCCTATATCTCTTCAATGAATGCTCAGATCTTCTTAAAAACAGGTCAGAACATGTGAAATAACATGATAAAGAAGCATGACAAATTTCAGATAGATCGGACAAAATTTGCCTCTTTAACAGTTAAAAAAGATGAAAATGATATGAATAACATGGTATATTAAGCCAATAAGTGGTATTATACTGCCCCCTGCTGTCATTTAATCATATTACTCCCTAATATTGTTATATAAGTCATATTTAGACTTTATAAAATAATTATTTTAACATTTACAATCACATTTTGTCAAAATTCATCTATTGGAGTATTACTATTGACAATTGTGTCACATAGAGAAATGGGAATCCTGAAATGCTTATTATACAGCATTAAAAGAGATTTTAACAATAACATATCCCAAATGTGTGTGTGTAAACATGCATCATGGAGTTAACATGAAAAAAAATGTTTTGCTTTAATGCAGAATACTAGTGAAACCAAGTAGTTCAAAATGAAAGTGAGCCAATAAGTGGTCTTCTACTGCCCTCTGCTGGACATTCTTCTTATTAATAGTATTTTCACATGTGCTTTTGCATTCATTTAGACACTAAAAAATCCCTTCTATAACAATTACTATTATAACACAATCATATTTTGACAGAGTTTATCACTTCATTTGTTCTGATGCTTCACATAATTGCTAGCAACGTGGTAAATCATGGTAAATAACGCTATAAACATGGTAAATCACAGTAAATAAGGTAAATCATGCTAGATTCCTGATAAATCATTCTGGAATGTGGTATATCATGGTAAATCATCTTATAACATGGTAAATCAAGGTAAACTAAGATAAATCATGGTAAACTATGGTAAATCATGCTAGAATCATATTAAATCATACTAGAATGTGTTCAATTGTTGTAAACCATAATAGAACAGAGTAAATCATGCTGAATCATACTAGAACTTGGTATATCATGGTAAACTATAGTAAATCATGCTAGATTCATGGTAAATCATACAAGAACATGGTAAATCATGAAAAATCACACTAAAATGTGGTATATCATGCTAAATCATGCTAAAACATGGTCTATTCCATCTATGATGTCAGTGATTAAAAGCTTGCTAAATAAATCTTAATGTCTTAAATGCTTAAATGTGCTCAAAGGCCTTAACTGCTTGAACACCGACAAATGCTGCTTGCAGCTTTAATTTATTATGTTATTTAACTCTTTCCTCTAGATTGTACTTGTTAATACGGATTGTAATGTTGCTCACCGCCGGCCGTTAACTTGAATCTCACGGTCACAAACTCGCCAGTCTGATCATTAGTCTGAGCAGAGGTTATGACTAATAATATTTAATAGGCCGCCCATGCTTGCCATTATTTTAATTATTAGTTATTTTTCAAAATAAATAATAACCAGAGGTTATGGCTAATTCTATGAAGTAATGTTGCTTGCTATGATTTAAATTGTATGTTTGTCTAGCCCCCTATAGTGAATGCAACTATATAACAACTTAACTAAAGTCAAGCAGTTAGTCAGACATCTAGTATCTCGCCTGGTGTGCTGCATGCTCAATCTAACCTGAGATCTAGTATGTACTCAACCCTGGACACAGATTAGCGGAAACATGGATACAACATAATCGAGTAGATTCAATAATCTCAGGTAAATCTATCATGCCAATTACATAATTATGTCGAAGATAATAAATACAAAACAATACAAAATGCTCAGAAATAAAGAGTCAAATATGCATTCCTGACATGAATTATAAAGTTCATTATGTATAAAAGACCTTCAGCATTACGGGCTGATCAGACTACAGAATCACCCTGAGTCCAACATTTCTATAAATACTCAGACCGAGACAAAACATCCTCCAAATGGCATGAACTAACAATTGGAGTTTGCATTAATCAAGATCCCAGATTTGTGTAGTTTACACCTTATTGAGGAGAGAAGGTGATTTGCCTGAAAGACACTGGTAAATGCCTCTCCCTCGACAGTAAGCAAAGGATTACTCTCTAAACTCTGTAACTTGTAGCTTTTGGTCTATTTCTCTGGACTTGAGACCATTGTACCAATCACACGGAGACATTCAAATGATACCAAACATGACTGTAAATCCACTTGCATTGACAGAACATTGTATTTTTCATGTAATCTTTCTGATTGAAGCGAAGGGATAAAATATAAAACCCTGTATTCTGCTGCCAGGCCATTCGATGGCGATGAAACACTATAGACTGAACACATAATACGCATGTGCATGACGTCATCGTCTTCAGAGATTTGCGTTTTTATCATTTACACGGAGACCGTTTTTAAAAACTTGTACTTGAGGTTATGTTTACACGGAAACGATCTGAAGAGAAAACGCAAAAGTGGCGTTGCGTTATCACTTTTTATTCTGCGTTTAGACGAGCGTTATGGGGGGGAAATCTGCGTGCATATGGTGACGCAAAAGTGTGTGAGATTGGATGTAGTGTGCACTCCAGGCGGCTAGGTGGCGATGTGAAGCACTGACAGTGAAAGAGACGCTGACACAGTTGTTCATGTTTAATACGGTAAAGCTGCTGCTTTAACCCTCGCTGCTCTTTGTGTCGCTCAAAAATGACAGAATTTTTTATTTTATTTTGTCAATGAAATTAATGCTATATTTTAGTTTGATAATGTTTTGTTATTTTCCTGTACTGGCGCATGCCTGTGGCGTAAACGCGTACGCGACGCCTTCACTGTCTTGCAGACTTTCGCGTTTTTACCCTTTAGACGGGAACGCGACGGTGGAGCGTTTTTAAGATTTCCACTCTGGAGGGTGGTTTAACTTTTTTGCGTTTTTAAGCCCCAAAAATGCCGTCACCGTGTAAACATCCGATAAAATATTTTTACGTTTTCACCCGCGAGCGTTCTCGTGTAAACAGGGCCTTACTCTTAATTACATTCTAGTTAGTCTCATTGGTAACTAATTATTTTATATAATATTTTTGTATTTTCCATTTTAGGTTAAGTTAATCATTTTGTTGTTTTTTGACATTTGTATAAAATTTATGCTTTAAATGTTTATAGTTTTTATTTCAGTTGCAGTTTCAGTAATTTAAAGCTGCAGTCCGGCACTTTTTTGGGTTTAAAAATATCAAAAAAGACATTTTTGAAAAAAAACGTAACCAGCCAGTGTTCAAAACGATCTGCTTGCCTTACCTCGATTCAAAACGGTAATCTTGTAATAATGATTTTAATTCCAGTGGTACTGGTGGATTTCCGCGGGAATTTCGAGCATGTCTTTGCGTCATTACGTCACTTCTGTACACATAGAGAAGGAGTCCCCGGCTAGCGTGTGTGGATGATGGAGGTGGAGATTTAGCTTAGCTGCTAGCACTTGGTATGGCGGATCCCGAAAGTTTAAAGCGACAATCACCAGTGACAACTGGAGATTCACCAGTTGTAAAGACTTCGGACTTCAGAGTGGCTACAGAAAAAATATATTTTTCACGTTTTGACGTGATATAGCCTAAGCAATCGTTAGATTTAATCAGCATGATATAGCCTACTGCAATGCTTCCCCCCACCCCCCGAATTTGGTCAGAACAAAAGTGAATGTTACTTACTTGTTCAGATGACATTTACCGATGAAAATTCTAATGTTGACACTTTCAAAAGGTATACTCTGACATAGCTGATGACAGTACACGTATCCACAGCGACGCGACAGGTTCTCCTCAATACATTGTGTTCATCCGCGCTGTTTCATGCCGATTTACTACCCACGCACAGTTAATAATTCCGCGAATAACTGCAATTGCAGATTTCTAACAGAGATGGCGACAAAGAGGAAAAACGACGGACTGCAGCTTTAAGGACATCAAGTTATACTAAATGAAAAATTAGAAATGTTGCCGTCTTTGGATTATGGGGGAAACAGGGAAAAGTGTGTGTGTGTGTGTGTTTTCAGTAAACTAAAATAGCCCTCAGTCAGAAACCTCCACGTCTGCAGCTTTACACACACCAAACTTTAGTTTTATTCCTGTCTATATTCTGAAGGTGTTTACTAAGGGGTTTCTTAATACATCATTCACCTGATTTATACAACATCTTATTCCTACAAACATGATGAAAAAAAAAAAATTCTGTCTGTTTTTTCCCCTTCTGATTTATGGTGTGAAAAAAAAGATTGAAATCCAAAATCCCCTCAGTAAAAACCTTTAACTCTTAATATGTCAACAAAATCAAACAAGAACGTTGAACCTGGCTTTATTCTATATTTTAATATTTAGATTTCTGTTCTGGATATTTAATCAAATCAGTGCATATTCAATTAGACAAAGCTTCATTTGCATATTTAAATATTTCCGAAATGTTTTAATACAGAAAATATAAGCAATTCTTCATGTAATCAATCAACTAGAGGAAGTATAGTGATATCATCCATATCCATACAGAGGTTTTGCCTCAACTGTGTTAGAAAGCTCGTGTAAAGCATATTGAACAGCTTTAAAAATAATGATCATATTTACCAGTCTTCTCTCTCCTGCTGTAGATGAGCTCATCCCTGAACACTCGTCCACACACCAAGAACTGGACTGAGATCAGGATTGACTCTGGTGTGAATGTGAACTCTCTGTGTAGAGCTCTGACTGAACTGAAGAAAACTCTTGATGAGACTCTAAATGAAAAAATCAGTCAAACTGGTATGTGAATATCAAATACAGTGTATAGATAATTTTTGTTATTAACTTTTTTGAAATTACATTTTTCAAGGATTTTGAGATCACCACAATTATTTTGTCTCAGTCTGCAAAAGATCACAATGTTTGAAAAATATAATCATAACTTAAACTTGCCATGTCAGCATTACTGTCACGAACTGCTCCGAGACGAGGATCCAAATGCAGTATTTATTGAACAGGGAAATCCAAAGACGTAATCCAGGACAGGCAGGGTCAAACACAGGCACAGTCCATGCAGACACACACAACACGGCAAAAGAGTAATCCAGTGATGTGACGTTCGGCACCGATGCTTCGAAGCTTGTATCAAAAAAAACGAACCGTCTCACATTGAGGCAGTGTATCGGAGCTTGATTCGTTTCGCCATAACCACGTGATCTGTGACGTCCGAAGCTTCGTTTCCACACACAGTCAACGTGCAGATGTTTCCCTTCACTCAAAAACACATAAAATAACACTTAATTCCGATATTTATAAAGCATGCTGGGAACTAACAATGGTGTCTCTAAATAAAACTGCATGATTTAACTAATTATCTTAATAAAGCCTTCTTTCCTTAATTTAATCAGCTTAATCGGTTCCTCAAATTTTCCTTAAAAAATTAGGAAAATGTATCTCTTGGTTTTATTAGTGAGATGTTCTCATGCCACTGATGCTGCTAATAGAGAGAAACTCACTGTTAACATGAAATTATTGCTATAAATAATTCATCATTATATTGTCATCTGTGTCCACAGGGTTGAAGTTTGTGCAGAAGTTTGCAGGTACAGTGTGACTGATGCCATTTTCTTCAATACGCTTGCAATACTTTGTTTATAATCTGTATTATAATACTGTACATCTGAAAATGTTTGTTCTGAAGTTGATTGATAATGTCTGATCTCTCTCAGTGGACGTGACTCTGGATCCTGATACAGCGAATCCACATCTCATCCTGTCTGATGATGGAAAACAAGTCAGTCATGGAGACATTAAGCAGGACGTCCCAGAAAACCCAAAGAGATTTGATGTCTGTGTCAATATTCTGGCAAAGCAGGGATTCAGTTCAGGGAGATTTTACTATGAGGTGCAGGTGAAGGGAAAGACTTGGTGGGATTTAGGAGTGGCCAGAGAATCCATTGACAGGAAGGAGGAGATCACACTGAGTCCTGAGGATGGATACTGGACTGTGATTCTGAGGAATGAAAATGAATATGATGCTTGTGATAATTCATTACTCTCTTTATCTCTGAGAGTGAAACCTGAGAAGGTTGGTGTGTTTGTGGATTATGAGGAGGGTCTGGTCTCTTTTTATGACGTGGAGTCCAGATCTCATATCCACTCTTTCACTGGTCAGACTTTCACTGACAAACTCTATCCATATTTCAGCCCATGCGGTAATGATAAAGGTAAAAACTCAAACCCACTGATCATCACTCCTGTCGGATGAAACGGACAAAATAACTTAAGTCTGAAAAGATGAACTATGGATGTGCTGTTTTATTATGTAAATAAAAACCAAAAAAGAATTTGCACTAACCACAATCAAGAAGTTTTTACTTAAAATGATTAAGAAAATGAATATGTGATACAAGTGCAAAAAATAAATGTATAGTAGCGATGTGTCGTTCATGAACGAATCTTTAATATGACTCGGGACTACCGAGGTTCTGTATCGGAAACAGAAATGATCAGTTCATCTCTCGAGTCTTCGGGTTCGGCCGGGTCTTTCGTTCTTCCTGTCAATCCCACAGAGACTATGCTATAACACATACTCTATGTACATACTCTATACTATACTGTATGCTGTAACACATACTCTATGTACATACTCTATACTATCCTATAACACATACTCTATGTACATACTCTATACTATACTGTATGCTATAACACATACTCTATGTACATACTCTATACTATACTGTATGCTATAACACATACTCTATGTACATATACTCTATACTATCCTATAACACATACTCTATGTACATACTCTATACTATACTGTATGCTATAACACATACTCTATGTATATACTCTATACTATACTGTATGCTGTAACACATACTCTATGTCACATATACTCTATACTATACTGTATGCTGTAACACATACTCTATGTACATACTCTATGTCACATATACTCTATACTATACTGTATGCTGTAACACATACTCTATGTCACATATACTCTATACTATACTGTATGCTGTAACACATACTCTATGTCAGATATACTCTATACTATACTGTATGCTGTAACACATACTCTATGTACATACTCTATACTATACTGTATGCTGTAACACATACTCTATGTATATACTCTATACTATACTGTATGCTATAACACATACTCTATGTCACATATACTCTATACTATACTGTATGCTATAACACATACTCTATGTCACATATACTCTATACTATACTGTATGCTATAACACATACTCTATGTCACATATACTCTATACTATACTGTATGCTGTAACACATACTCTATGTCATATACTGTATGCTATAACACATACTCTATGTCACATATACTCTATACTATACTGTATGCTGTAACACATACTCTATGTCATATACTCTATACTATACTGTATGCTGTAACACATACTCTATGTATATACTCTATACTATACTGTATGCTGTAACACATACTCTATGTCACATATACTCTATACTATACTGTATGCTGTAACACATACTCTATGTCACATATACTCTATACTATACTGTATGCTGTAACACATACTCTATGTATATACTCTATACTATACTGTATGCTATAACACATACTCTATGTCACATATACTCTATACTATACTGTATGCTATAACACATACTCTATGTCACATATACTCTATACTATACTGTATGCTGTAACACATACTCTATGTATATACTCTATACTATACTGTATGCTATAACACATACTCTATGTCACATATACTCTATACTATACTGTATGCTGTAACACATACTCTATGTCATATACTCTATACTATACTGTATGCTGTAACACATACTCTATGTATATACTCTATACTATACTGTATGCTATAACACATACTCTATGTCACATATACTCTATACTATACTGTATGCTGTAACACATACTCTATGTCACATATACTCTATACTATACTGTATGCTGTAACACATACTCTATGTATATACTCTATACTATACTGTATGCTATAACACATACTCTATGTCACATATACTCTATACTATACTGTATGCTATAACACATACTCTATGTCACATATACTCTATACTATACTGTATGCTGTAACACATACTCTATGTCATATACTCTATACTATACTGTATGCTATAACACATACTCTATGTCACATTTACTCTATACTATACTGTATGCTGTAACACATACTCTATACCAGTGGTTCCCAACCTTTTTTTGTCTGAGACCCCCTTTTTCCCAAGAAAATATTTGGGGGCCCCCCTTCACGTTTAATGATATCATCGCTCTTGTAAGCTTACAGAAAGGATGACAAAATATATTATTTTCAAACAAATGGTATGTTTAGCTACTATAAGCAGATATGTTTATGCACAAATAATAGCCTATAATATTGAAAATACAATAACAAGTTTTTGTCAACTTGTCAGTAGGCCCTTTGTAATTTAAAAACATAAGCCTAGGAGTAGCCTATTAATTGCCCCTATTTGAAATGCAATAACAAAATTATCAGTAGGCCTATTCACACTGGTGTGTAGGTAAAAAAAGAATGAATATAGGCTATTACTAAATGACTGCTGTCTGGGACGTCAATACTTGCATGTTATTTGAGAGGCTTTAGTTTATCAATGTGAGGCTTTATTTTTGGCGCTACAGAGAGCGATAATAAACTTGCGTTTATTAACAGAATACTGCGTCTTTCGGAAGAACATTGTAGCCGGAACTACTTCTCTCTGTGTATGTCTATGACGAGTCACGCAGGTCCTGGGCTACTCCGCAGCGGCAGCGATCCGAACCAGTGTAAAATAGTCCCAATGTAAACACTTATTATAGGAGTACAATAGTGGTTCAGGATAAGACAAAACCACGGATTGGAAAATGGATTCATGATGAACTCGCTCATTGTACAAATTTTGTACATTTTGAACAGAAAAAAGTTAAGGACTTTTATTTAATGCTATTTCCTCAAAACTTTTAAAAATATTGAGTGTGTGCATTTTCAAACAAACTTCAATTGTATGTGGTAACTTGACATTTGCCACTGCTCTCTTCAAAAATTAAGGAACTAAACAAAACTACACATATTTTAAAAGTTTCTTACACTGTTTACTCACTCAGCATGGATGGATTAGGAACCGTTTCATGTTTATGATTATGGGCGGAGCTACATGACGTCACTGCATGTGTGTAACGATTTCAGTGAAAGTGAAACTGAACAGATGAACTGGAAGAAGCTTCTTCAAACAACGTTTATTTTCCGAATCTCTGACATTAACGATCAAATCTGATATTCACTCACAGGTAAGCGATGGAAATGTAAGTTCTCTAGTTTAATAGCATGACGCAGTATAAGAACGTTTGTAAAATTAAAGTCTGTGTTCATGTAACATATCAGAATCAGGAAGTATTTGAACTGCAGACAGAATAAACAAAGTTCAGTGAAAATCATAAATCCATTAAACAGAAATGACACAGTGTTTACAGATGTTTATTTAGTAAGTTATTTGTTGGAAAAATTATAGTTCCACTCATTTTCTGTGTTGTCTTTTATAAATCTTATGATGGTATTAAAATGTGGTTGTAAAAACCTGTTATATTTGCTGTACTGTGGCTCCTAGTTTCTAGTTTTTTTCCTAGTTTAGTTTCTGTAGCCTATTTAGTTTCTTCAGGTTTTTTCTACAGATATTTAACATGCAATATCCATAGCTTAATTTACTCTCTTTCTCTTCAGCAATGTAGAAGATATATTGACATTTCTTATCTTTTCAGCCATGGCATCCTCCAGAGGTCCAGCACTAAATGAGGAGCTCCAGTGCTCCATCTGTCTGGAAGTGTTCACTGATCCAGTCACCACTCCATGTGGACACAACTTCTGCAGGACCTGCCTGAGCGAGTGCTGGACGAACACACAGACCTGCTTCTGTCCACTCTGTAAAGAAACATTCAGCAAAAGACCTGATCTCAAGATTAATACTACACTCAGAGAGGTTGTGCAACACTTTAAGGAGAAGCTCAATCTTGGAGAATCTGAGGTGTTCTGTGACGTCTGTGGTGAAAGAAATCAGAAAGCTGTGAAGACCTGCCTGATGTGTCAAAGCTCTTACTGTGAATCTCATCTGGAGCCTCATCTCAGAGTCCCACGTCTAAAGAAACACAAACTCATCAATGCTGTGGAGAATCTGGAGGATTATATATGCGAGAAACACGAGAGACCTCTGGAGCTGTTCTGTAGAGATGACCAGACGTGTGTTTGTCTGTTCTGCACTGAAGGAGATCACAGGACTCACAACACTGTTCCTATAGAGGAGGAGAGTCGAGAGAAGAAGGTAAAGAGATACAAACACAACACTTTAAACACCCCATGAAATTCAGTTCCCTATCATTCAGTTACGTTCGACATTACATCGGACTGAACTGACGTACAGGGATCTCGTCTGAGAGCCCAATCACCTTCGGGTGGTAACAGAACAAGCCAATGCACATTGGGATGAGATGTGCATCACAAGCACTTCCACTCCTGCTTCCAGTTATATAAGGCAGCGTGCAAACTCACACATTAAACTTTTCTTTCAGAGCAGAGCAGACGCTCATCACTCTGCTCTTCCATCATCGTTCAATGAGTCTGTTACTGTGTTGGTTGCATATTCCAGCAGAGGTTGCGGTTGCTGAGTGTTTGCACGGTTAAGTGCAGCGGCTGTTCCCCTGGGTGCTTCAAAATCTAAAAAGCTATTTCTCCAAAAGAGAAAACACGAGTGTGGCGTTGCGTCTTTTTCAAGATGTCGTTCCACCCGTGTGTTTCTGGATGCACATACTTTCATGTGTCGATCCTACCTCAACATAGACATTCAAGGGGATACACTCTGTAAGTGTGTGTGGCCGCTATCGCCACACATCACGACGCAGTAGACGGTAAGTCTTTGGGGAAACACGACTTGGTCATCAGGTTCCAGAGAGGAGCCAGGAGGTTGAATCCTTCTCAGTCACACCTCATCCCCTCTTGGGACTTCTCTCTGGTCTTAACGGCCCTACAGAGAGCACCCTTTGAGCCCTTGCAGTCCGTAGAGATCAAGATACTGTCTCTGAAGACAGGGCTCCTAACTTCGTTCACATCCATTAAGAGGGTGGGGGACCTGCAGGAAATTTATGTCAACGAAGTGTACCTGGAATCTGGGCCGGCCAACTCTCACATCATCTTGATACCCCAGCCTGAATACGTGCCCACAGTTTACACCACTCCTTTCAGAGACCAGATGGTAAACTTGCAAGTGCTGCTCCCTGGAGGAGGCAGAGACAATCCTTGCATTGCGGTGTCCTGTTCGCGCCTTGCATACGAGCTCCTATTCTGCTCCTCAGGGGAGTTCTCTGACTGTTGAACCTTGGGGAAGTTCCTCCAGCATCCTTGGGAGTCAGATGCGGCGGAGGCATCTGACGCCAGGTCTAGTACTTCTGTGTATGCCCGAAATACTCTCTGTGGTCATAAAAATCCCATGGCACTTCTCATAAAGATTTGGGGTATAACCCCGGTGTCCTGGCTAAATTCCATCCAATGGCCCTTGCCAATCATGGCCTCCTAATAATCCCCATCATTGAATTGTCTCTATCACTCTCTCTCTCCTCTCTACCAGTATCTGGTCTGTGGTGAGCACACTGGCGCCGTTGTACTGTGGCTGCCATCGCATCATCCAAGTGAATGCTGCACATTGGTGGTGGTTGAGGAGAGATCCCCAGACTGGATTGTAAAGCGCTTTGGGTGTACAGTAGTACATATAAAAGCGCTATATAAATGCCTCATTCATTCATGTTACCTGCCAACAGGAAAGATGTGGTCTCCGTAGCATTCCTTTCTGATTGGAATAGGCACACTTTCCCGGGGTTATCAAGTAGTCTCACTGTATAGGGTCAGAAGAAAATCCAGTGATTGACATTCTCCGTGCAAAGCCCTGTCCTTTCTTCCACCCCAACAGGTGCAGAGGGACTAGGCGGCTTACTCTGGGCAGCTGTTGTGGCACTTTTCATAGGTATCCAAATACGTCAGTTCAGTCCGACGTAAGATGACTGACTGATAGGGAATGTCTAAGTTACTAATGTAACCCCCTTTCCCTGAAGGAGGTAACGGAGACTTTACGTCCCATCGCCCCAACTCCTGTAACTCCGCTGAAACGGCCGGGACCTCATCTCAGCTCCTCAGCAGAAAACTTAATTTGTGAGTTTGCATGCTGCCCGATATACCCAAAAGCGAGGAGTGGGTTGCGAAGAAAATCTCACTCGCAATGTGCATTGGCTTGTTCTGTTACCACTCAAAGGTGATTGGGCTCTCAGGCAAGATCCCAATACATCAGTTCAGTCAAATGTAAAGTCTCCGTTCCCTCCTTCAGGATGGAAAAGAGATGGAAAGCTATATCCAGTGATACATGTGTCTATGTTTTTCTCTGTATGTAGAATCAGCTGGTTCAGACACAGATAGACGTTTATCAGATGATCCAGGACAGAATGAAGAAGATTCAAGAGATCAAACACTCAGTAGACCTGAGAAAGGTTTGTGCTTCGATCAAACCGAGTTCATATTGCCGTTTCACTCATGGTCGTTTCCGATCCCCCAGCAGCACAAACATTTATTTTGTGTTACACTGAAAATCACACATTTCAAGTGACACTAGGTTAATTGTAGGGGTGCACCGAAATTTCGGCCGAAAATGGCATTATCGGTTTCGGGCCGAAATAAAAAAGCCTGCCGAAATTGTCAACCGCGCCCCTCCCATCCGCGTGCAAGCGCTTGGGTTTCACTCACGGGTCGAGCTGTTATCACTCGTCACCCACCCCTCCCCTCCGTGCTCAAGCAGGTTTCACTCACGGTCGAGCTGTTTGCACGCGTCTGCAAAGATTGAGCATGTCAGCGGTATGGAAGTATTTTAAAGTTTCAGATGAGGACAACCAGCGCCGCCGCTTCCACCACGCGCATGAGCTGAGAGGGCACCAAAAAATTGCGTAATGAAAAATCAATAATTATAATGCCGATATTATTTCAGTATAGAAATACAGACATACCAAGTCTCCCGGAAGTTCCGGGAGTCTCCCGCATATTGATAGCGGCTCACTGATTCCCGCGAATTAGTTTAAAATCTCCGGAATCTAGACGGAGCGCGCCCGTGAGACAGAGGACTGTGCTCCAAACCGTGTAGCGCGGTGCACGGCAGAGAGGGAGAGAGAGCAAGAGACTGCGCACGTGTGCCTCATGAAGCGCATGCAATATAATATATAAAATATTTTAGGTTTTGATATGTAACTGTTAGTGGTAATAAAAGTTTGATTATTATTCTATTGGTTTGTGATTTTTCATTTCAGATCCATTAAAAATTAAGCAATATAAATAAATATATATTAAAGTTTTTAAAAGAAGCCATTTTCGGCTTCAGTTTCGGTTTTCGGCCAAGTGCATCCTAAATTTTCGGTATCGGTTTCGGCCCAGAATTTTCATTTCGGTGCATCACTAGTTAATTGATAAGAGAATTTTACTTTTGGGGTGAACTATCCCTTTAAAAAATATGTGAATATGGAATAGATTAACAAATAGAACATCTTTTAACTTTTTTCATTCATCAGAGAAACACAGAGGAAGAGAAATCCTCCAGTGTTGAGCTCTTCACTGATCTGATCCGCTCCATTGAGAGATGTCAGTCTGATCTGCTGAAGATGATGGAGGAACAGCAGAAAGCAGCAGAGAAACAGGCTGAAGATCTCATTAAAGATCTGCATCAGGAGATCACTGAGCTGAAGAGGAGAAACACTGAGCTGGAGCAGCTCTCACACACTGAAGATCATCTCCATCTCGTACAGGTCTGTGAACATCTCTCTCATCAGTGAGAAAATTATATATTATAAAACTCTTAACGCTGAAAGATTTATCCTCTCTTCTGCTGTAGATTTACCAATCCATTTGCAGTCCTATAAGCACCAAGAAATTGACTGAAAACAATATTGGCTCTAAAATGGATGTGCACAAAACTCTAACTCAACTGAAGGAGACATTAGATGACAAACTCAGGCGAATTGGTAAGCGAATATCAAGTATGGTGTACAGAGTTTCCTTCGTCAGCATGTGTCTATTTCCTCAACCCTCCCGCCTACCCCCAAACAAATCTTCAATTTTAAAGTAATAATTCAGGTTAAATACAACTCAAGATCTAGCATCTGACAGCATATGTTGCATCATGTTGTGTTGCAACCAAAAACTATGTTGACCGACAGAAATATTAAAACGTATGCTTTAAAAACTCAGGTTACTTATGTAACCCTGGTTCCCTGAAGAGGGAACGAGACGCCCCTGCGTGATTGCGTCGTGAAGCACGCGTTTAATCAGTCCAATGGAAAGACGAGACGTCATAGGTGGTTGAAGTCATCGACCAGGAAGCTATAAAGCACACTGAAAACAGACCGCGACAGCTTCTGAAAAGTCGAAGCAAGTCGATCACAGGCATGCAGGGAGTATGGCAGGGCGACGCAGCGTCTCGTTCCCTCTTCAGAGAACCAGGGTTACATACATTACCTGTAAAAAAAGTATTGTGTAATAATAACTCAACAAAAACATCATACAATTTTAGAAATATGTATTCAACAATAACACAAGTACATAAAATGTACATATGGGCACAAATATGTAAACAGTCTACACAAGACTCCACAGTAAGTGCAAAATGTGTAAGTGACGTGTGCCAGGAAAAAAATCTAAATAGCCAACAGACTAAAGAAGACATACATGAACAGCATGTATTCAACACATTTTTGAGCCACACAAGACTTTGCTGTCAGAGTGTCAGGGAGCTCAATCTGAGAAAAGACCATGAAAAATTTAAATAAACTCTTGAGCACAGGTGTCAAACTCAGTTCCTGGAGGGCCACAGCCCTACAGAGTTTAGTTCCAACCCTGCTTCAACACACACACACACACACACACACACACACACACACACACACACACACACACACACAAACAGACACACGCAGTTTTCAAATAAGCCTGAAAGACTTGATTAGCTGATCAGGAGTGTTTAATTAGGGTTGAAGCTAAACAGGGCTGTGGCCCTCCAGGAACTGAGGTCCTGTCCACACGGAGACACGTTTAGCTGTATAGGTAAAAATGTTATGTCGTATTGGCGTTTCGTCCAGACGGCTCTGGCGTTTTGAGAGACTGAAACCGCTATTTTTTTTAACCGGGTCCCAAAGTGGATAAATCTGAAAACGACACGCTTGCATTTTCGTGTGTAGAGACAATCCGTATATTTTGTGAAACGATGATGTCATCACCCCACGTGTCGACTAGTCAGACACTGCTTAGTCACGTAACAGCAACAACAACTGCCGACTACATGCTTGTATAATAATATAATATAATGCTGCAGAAGCTACTGTGCGTCTTTTATTCCTTTATTTATTATTTACTTGAATGTATTTTTTAGTTTATTTATTTATATTTTTCTTATGCTATGGTGCTGGTCTGTTGTCTGATTAAGACATTTCGTATTTTGTAGGGATGGGCAATTCAAGCAAAAATAATATTAGACGATCGCTGGGAATTATTTGATTATTAGGCTATTCAAAAAACGCACCTCTGCCTAGGGATGGCGAAAACTAAAAAAATGATTGACCGACCACCGAGCCTCATTAGCCGGTTGAAACCGGTTTACCACTTAGTTTAAAATATGCTACGCTATTTGAAATAACAGCCATTTCGAGCCGCGCCTGCAATTTCACAGTCGCATCTCTCTGCCGTTCTGCCTCCCACTCACACACACAAACACCCCGGCGCAGCCCTTCCACTCACGTCACTTTTTTAAAATCCCCTACAACGCAAAACATGAGTCCCGCAAACGCACGCCGAGGAGCTTACGTAATCGGAGGACTAATGGCTCCTTAGTTTCGAAATGGTTTGGGTACAAGGTGATCGCGTTGAAAATAAAGGCGTTTGTCTAGCATTAGAAGCTAATTTGAAACATCGCCGCGGCTCATTTAAGAAAATGACAGCTCCGAAGAGATGGCGCTTTAGTTTGAGGTAGTGCTAATAATAATAAAGAAAGATGATGATCATCATCACCTTATCTGTTTACCACTGAAATGTAGATGTAATGTATTTCCATATTTAAGCGCTGTATCACACAAGTTGCAACTTCTCAAAGTCTCATTCTGTTTGGTGAAATGGTCCCACACACTACTTTTCCTCGCACGCTTCCTCCTGTCGTCTGCCCTGGCTCTAACCTCGAGTGTGTTAGCCTGTAGCCTTTACTGTTCGCAAACCTTGTGAGCGCGCGAACCCAAACGCTGTGACCTCACGCCGAATGTTTTTATTGGTTTATTAAGTAGCCTACAAACATGCGAGTTAAGAAAAAATTAGTGTGAGGGATTTGCTCACTTCACACAAAAAGATATTGGAATGAGACGGCTAACTGTAGTAGCGTTTAGTCCACTGTCTAAAATAGCCTAATTTAGAGATCACTTCTTTTTTTTTTTACCGACTACCGACAACTTTGATCGGTTAACGTTGATACGGTCAACCATCGGTCAAACGGTCATCGGTTAACATCCCTACCCCTGCCCCACATGCTCACCGGCAAAACAGCGTTCGCTCAAATTCCACTCCGAGATTAAATTTCTCAGTAAGCTTGTTGTAGCCATTAAAGAAAATGTATTTAGTTTCATATTTATGTTTAAATAATGTTATTTTTTATTTAAGCTATGTTTATTTATGAAAGTTAACAGCATGAGTAATCATAAGATGCGCAATATATCGGGAGACATAATTTTGACCACATTAAGTTTTGTTTTGTATAAAGCCTTTCTTTAAAGTGAATTTCGTTTTTGTATAAATTGTATCTTAATTTGAATCAATGTTTCATCAACCAATTGCCTGGATTTAATAAATAAGAAGCAAATATAGCAGACAATATAGCCTAATCATGACATGGACGCGCCGGCGCAATATAACTTGCATTGCTCGTGAACTGGAACTCGTCTCATAAATGAACCGAAACTCAGAAATATATCTGTAGAATGCTTGAAATGTCTTTTACACATTCATTACTTTTGCCAGTTCTTTGTGACAAGCTTTATGAGTCCGCCAACTAATCGAATATCGTGACTCCATTTACCGTGAATATCCATTTTGTAACATGTCATTTATGGTTCATATTTGTTCATATTGTTTAATAAAGTTCTTGGTAAAAAGAAAAGAAGAAGCTACTGTGCCTAATATTATTGTATACAGCGCGCAAGGTTTATGTGCATGCTCAAAGTCTTCTTCTCCGTTTTTATTGTATCTCTATGGCAGAAATACAGCGCCACATACTGGTCTGGGATGTATACTACATCGTTTTGAGTGTTTCAGTGGTTTCGTGTGTACGCAGATATTTCTTGAGACGACGGCTTGTTTACGGAATTCTTTTTTAGAACGAGGTAAAAAAAAAACATTGGATAGGGAAAGCTCTGGCTTCGTGTGGATGTGGCCTGAGTTTGACACCTCTACTCTAGAGGGTCATTTATGAACCATCTAAAAATTAACTAGGGTACTCAATGAATTGGACTACCCAGCATTAGATGCGCTGCAGCTCTATGGCAAATCATTGCAGTTGAATAGCAATAAAATACTGCATATGTTGTACTTGTCATCATTAATTAACATTTAAATTCCAATACCTCTTACAAAATCCACACGTCGTACCAAAAATCGATACATCTTCTGTACAAAATTCACACTCTATACAAATCCCACAGCTGTACAATTTTCACACCCTATACTAAATTTACCCTATATACACAATACTCATCTTGATTGAAGCAGCAAATATTCAGTGTAAGAGTAAAAAAATGACATAACCTTATTTAATATTTGAATCACAGTGTTTTGACATCGAGGCGCAATCGCTTCTCGGGTCGACATTAACACACTGACAAAATTGTATTCAGAATTTAAAATATTGCTTTGTGATAAAGCAATATTTTAATAACAACTTTTTAATTTGTGATAGTGTAAAGGTGTTCACAAGATACCAACCTTTCGCGAACTTGCTTTTTCATGGAGACGCAGTGTGCACAGAGGTGTGTGTGTGTGTGTGCGCGCGCGCGTGTATGTGAGAGAGACGCGCGAGTGACAGAGAGACAGAGGGAGAGCAGGGAAAGGAAATGCAGCTGAACGTTCTTTGAAAGACATTGACAAAAACGAAAACTAAGGACATTTACTTTATTATTTTATTTTATTTTATTTTAGTTAGTTTTGCCAAACACACATTACAGTTTTAGTTAGTAATCTTTTTTTTGTAATGCCTCTTTTTTTTTTTTTTAAGTTAACGACAAAGTTTTTTCCCACCTAGTTTTCGTTTTTTTTCGTTCGTTTTCATTTACGATTATAACCTTGGTCGAGACGCTCTGGGAACACCATACCCACGACGCCATAATAACAAATGCCTGTTCTGTGTGAAGTCATTGTGCACACAAAGAAGCAAGCACCCTAGACCCCGGAGTGGAGCCAAGATCCAAGTCATAAAATCGAACAAATGTATGCGGTGAGGACAGCCTGCCGCATCACAGATGTAATAGAGGGAAACCTTAATAATAAAGCCTTAGAGGCAGCCGTACTCCTGGTAGATTGGGCCCGGACAGTCAAAGGTGAAGGCTGACCAGCCGCTTCATAAGCAAGTGAGATAGCCTCGACTACCCACTTGCTCATCCTCTGCTTGGATGTAGGGTAACCTTTTTCTGGGTGATCCGAAACAGGTGAATAGTTGATCCGATTTACGCCACAGGGCAGCTCTGTGTACTTAAGCATCCAAAGCCCGCACAGGGCACAGCATATTCAGTTTTTCCTGATCTGGTGTATTAAAAGGTGGAGGACAGAAGGCCTGCAGCACAATTGGACCCGTAACATTAGTAGGGTCTTTAGGAATATAGCCCGGCCTAGGGTGAAGAAAGGCTTTCACTATACCAGGTGCAAATTCTAGGCACGAAGGAGCAACCGACAAGGCTTGCAAATCTCCAATTCTCTTGATAAAAGAAATAGCAATGAGAATAAAGTTTTTAGTGTAGGAACTTTTCTGAAACCTCTTCAATGGGCTAGAAGGGAGCCAAAGCCAGGCCTTCCAGTACAACATCCAAATCCCAAGGCGGTGCTCTAGGGCGCAGTGCAGGCCTCAGCCTCAGGGTGCCACGAAGAAAACAAGTAATGAGAGGATCTCACCCTAATGATGCACCACCCAGAGGAGTGTGGTAAGCAGATATAGCCGCCACATACACCTTCAAGGTGGAAGGAGATAACCACGCAGAGAAACGTTCTTGCAAATAATCAAGTACTGTACCAACAGGGCAGTAAACATGATTCAGTTGGCGTTCTCCGCACCACGCAGAGAACAGTTTCCATTTTAGTGCATACAGTCTTCTCGTTGGAGAGAGCTCTAGATTGGAGTATGGTCTCCACAACCTCGGTTGAGAGACCTGATTCTATGAGCTGGGCCCCCTCAGGGGTAATCCCATGGGCCCATAGGAGGATCTGGAGGACCTCAGACCCCCCTGATGGTTGATACAAGAGACCACCGATGTGTTGTCAAGAAAGTAGATGGTCCTGCCATAGACCTTTCACCAAGCGACCACTCATGATCTCTCTATAGCCCCCTTTCGTAGAAGAGTCTGTACTTCCTGCTCTATAACCAGAGCCTGCTCGGGGTTCACCAGCGTGGAGAGGACCCCTAGAAATCTGGGGGGACGAGAACCGAACTGAATTTTTGTAACCCTCTTCTATTGTATGCAGGACCCAGTGAGATATATTTGGCAGTAGCTTCGATGCTCCCAGAAAATCTACTAAGGGGGACCAGTCTCTTGAGACTGGCCTCTAAAATTGGGTAGAACAGCCACTTTGGTACCCTGTAACGGCGAACCGGCAGGGAACAACCGAACTGACTGTTCTACGACCCTCCTCTGATGATCGTTGAGATGTGCAGGCACCTCGGTGGCCTGAAGCGGCAAACCGGCAGAGAACAATTGAACTGGCAGCGCTGCGACCCTCCTCAGAGAGGCGCCCCGCCCAGAGAGCACCAAGGAGAAACGGTTTCTTAAACCGGTCTCTCCCCGGAGGGGACCACCCTCAGAAGTCTGATAGCCTCGGCATCAGGACTTCTTCTTTGTCAAAGCTTTCTTAGAGACGATGACAGTCCTCAGATCTTGCCTGCCAATAACCGGCTTAGACTGCGACCGCCACCCAGGCCCGTCTGATTGTGCAGGAGCCCGAGTGGCGACGCTTTGTTTTTTGCTGCACTCTGTGCTGCGAGGAACTTGTAGATGGCTGAGACTGCTCCCTTAGATCAGCAGATAATCAGATAAGTTCAACCATAAATGGCACTCCGTGGCCATCAGGGCTGCCATAGACCGGCCTACTGATTTGGCCGTCTCCTTGGTGGCCCGGAGAGACAGATCTGTTGTGCAACGCAATTCTCGAATTGCGTCAGCGCTGACTTCCTCACAATCATCCAAATCCCTTAGCAGATCAGCCTGGTATGCTTGCAAGATTGACATAGTATGCAAGCATGCTGCAGCCTGACCCGTAGCCGAATACGCTTTACCCACCAGCGCTGAAGTGGCTTTTAATGGCTTGGTGGGTAATGCCGGGGCTTTTAATGATGACGCTGACTCGGGAGAGAGATAGCTCACAAGCGTCTCTTCAGCCTGAGGCATCGTCACATAACCGTCATTTTTAATTCCCATAACATTGCTATAATTAGATGTTTGTGGATTGAAAACACGATATGAAACCGGTTACTTCCATGACATCGACACCTCTGTGTGGAGGTCGGGAAAAAAAACAGCAAACCCAGACGAGGAGGCTGTGACCTTGATGGTAAATATCTTTCATCTAGTAAACTTGTTCTTCGGCTGGCCAGTTAATATTTAATTTGGCAACAGCGCAAGTCACAAACTCCATAAGCTCCTCATCAACAGGGGTGTGACATGGCAAACTCTCATAATCCCCTGCATCAATACTGACGACATCCAATTTCTCAGAACTGGATAATCGCAGCATTGGTGCCGCATCCCTGGGAGAAGAAACCACAGCACGTGCTTCTCCCTGAGATAAGGCGCTGGATCTGGCAAGTGAAGGCTGAGATAGGGAGGGGCCCGTCTCAAACCCCGCTGTAAGATCCATTTGCGAACCCCAAGATGAGCGCCGCCGCTGTGCCTCGGCAGCAGCGGGACCCGCACCCTGGGGAGCGCGCACCGAACCGTCCTCCTCAAGGACGCCCGGCGGGAGTGTCCCTCACGGACAGCTTCTCGCAATGCTCACAGTCAGCTCCCTCGAGAACTGACTTGGCATGCTCCACTTCCAAACAAGCAACACAAACCTGATATGTGTCCCCACCCGTGATAAAACGATTCCAGAGCATTTGATGTTTTGTATTCATTATCTTTGAATTGATTATGAAATTGGCATGATACATTTACCGGACATAATAAATTCTTACATCTGATTTCATTCCGACTGACTCTGAAATTGGTTTCCCAAGTAGATTAAACGGATTCGTATGTTACCCGCAAGTTTTGTGTCAGATTAGTGGCGACTAATATTTGGCACCAATTCAAGTGTACTTGGTTTGCAAAGACAAGAAGTGAATTTTCGTTTAGAACAGCAAATGCTGCTTGACCAATCTAAATTTAGGTGTGTCTTACCTCTGTTTTAGTTTAATGTTTCTTTAGATAAGTGTACATGGGAAACCACAGCATGGCCAATCCAAAGCTATTATAAGAGAAGTAATGTTGGTCAGCTTATATCTGTAATAGTGGCCAGACCTCCACTAAAGTAAACGTTAAGTTAAATTTAAGTGTATGTAATTCCACGGAGGCTATACCAAAGTATCTTTGATTGTGTAAATGTGAATGTGATCGATCTCAGGTATATAGCAATTACCTCTGTTTGGTGACCATAACTGATGAGCTTGTGAACGTGAGACCCGCGTTAAACAGAAGACGTGAGGACCTCTGAGTGACAGTTTCATAATCTGAATGGGTAAAATATATTTAAAGAGTTAAAAAGAATAATCAAACATTTGTTCACATTTAATGATCCTCAGATATCATTAAAACCTTTTCATTTATGGAATCAGATGAAATAACGAGGTAATACATGAGAAAATGTATTTAATTTAATCTTGTTGTGTTTTGCGTAAAAGGAAAGACAGTAGACCTTCACCCGTTATCGGAAACCGCCTTTGGGCCGATCTAGACGGGGGGTAAAAAAAAAAAAAAGTTGATGAAGTTGAGGAAATAGTGTTGAAGTAAAAAAATTAAATTCCCTCATTGTTATTATTTTATTTAATTCAATCATAATTAAATCCATTACCCACCATTGAGGTCCCCGAGGTCCGGACCTCTGTATTTCTAAAACCTTGTGTATGGCCCTGCACCTGATCAATCGTGTAAAAGGTGGAGAAACAGTAAAGAGAGAAAAAAACAGTGCAATCAAAGCAAGAACACTTCAAAAAACTATGTAATTAGTTGCAACAAAAATCAGTTTTATTCATAATTATTTACTTTTATTTGTGTCCACAGTTTTGAAGAGGCTTCGGCAGTATGGAGGTAATGTGTGTGGATGTGTTACACTGCTTTACATTTACACAGAGTCAGCCATAATTTGATTATACTCTGTATTATATTATACTTGAAAATCTTTGTATTTTCAGATTCAAATTCATATTCTCTGATCTTTCTCAGTGGTTGTGATTCCAGATTACGAGACAGTTAATCCATATCTTTCCCTGCCTGACTATGGACAAGGAATAGAATATTGTGACTTTAAGAATGACTGCCCAGACAATCCGAAGAGATTTGACACATGTCCGTGTGTCCTGGGAAACGAGGGATACAACTCAGGCAGATTTTACTTTGAGGTGAGCGTGGATGGTTGTGTGGAGTGGGATTTCGGAGTGGCCAGAGAATCCATTAACAGGAAGGGACATATTACACTGTGTCCTGAGAATGGATTCTGGACTATGATTGGCAGGGGCCGTCAATATATTGTCTGTGAAGATCCCCAAGTCTTTCTTCCTCTGAGATTAATGCCACAGATAGTTGGTGTGTTTGTGGATTATGAGGAGGGTCTGGTCTCTTTTTATGACGTGGAGTCCAGCATTCATATCCACTCTTTCACTGGTCAGACTTTCACTGACAAACTCTATCCATTCTTTGGCCACAATGATAAAGATAAAAAGTTAGGCCCAATGTACATCTATGATCCATATATATATGTAGATTAACAAATGTACAGCCCAATATTGGACACTAAATGAAAATAAAACGTTTGTGACTAATAATCTTAGAACATTATGTGCTATACTAAATATATGGTATATGGTATTCTAAGAGATGAAATTTAATTATCAAATTTAATAATCAAATTTAATATAATTACAGATGATAAAAATGCTCCATTAATGAATTTCTACATGCTTCTTGAAATGTTAAAATATTTGCTCAAACTATTTTCTCTCACTTTCCATCTGACAAAGTGAAATTACATGTAAAATATTAAAATGTCTTGCTTTAGTGCAGTTTAAGACTATTGCAGATCTACAGGCATCTAAACAGAACATAAACATGTGTATAGCCTTATTTGAACATTATAACAAAATATTGTTTTCTGTTATTATAGTTTTTTGTTCATTTGATTGTTTGATTTATTGGATATGCATTAATTATTTGTATTTGAAATTATTTTGACGCACTATTTGTTGCATATAGTCCTTTTTATGGCATACAAAAAAGTGATTGAATTGGCCATATGCACGGTTACTTCCCGGTTTTCCGATAAGCCAGCTTGGGCATTTCTGGTGAACTGTTAGCTGTCATTCTGTTCTCACTGTATATAGACACAAAATCATCAATGCTTGACTCCTTAATGTTGTATTTATATTTTAATGCCTTTAAAAATCAATCATTGACAAAACATCAACTATAATCAAATATTTGTGAGACCATAGGAATACCATTTGTATTTCATCACGGTTACATTTGAATGGCCAATTTATTACGAATCTATATATTTAAAATCAGCACAATGATTCGTTTGCTTTTCTCTTTCATTTATACTTTGCTTTTGCTTTTCAAATATACTATGACATTGACATATGATTTAATATTATATGGGTAAATTTGACATAATATGCTACATTTCCTGTAAAGGTGTTTCTACATGTTACTTTAAAAGGAAATCTCTGAAGCCATTTTCTCTCTCTCCTCTCCAGCTGTAAACATTGAATTACTGAAATATTGAGGTTCTTGATTTATATTGTAATAACTGCATCATCTGAATAAAGACAAGTGTTCATTTCTATAACTGATATTGATTATAATTTAAACAGCTTGCTAATTATTATACAAATACACATTGGAGAACAATGAATATCTGCTCACATAAACATTACAACAGACATTCAGGATATAATTAAAACATGAGGATCTTTATCGTCGAATTACATTAATTGTGAATGAAAATTATTATTCAATGTAGTAAATATTCTTCAAGAGAAGCGAGAGCATTAGAAGGCTTCACAATGACAGTGTTTTTCACAATATCAGCAGTTTGTCACTTAACAATTAAAAAATCTATTATCTCAGTTTGTCATTCTCATCTTTCACATCAAGTCTAAAAATGACCACAGAAATGGTCAAAAATCAATTATATTGTGGCAAATGTAAAGCAAAAAGAAATGGACGGAACTAGAAATAAAGAAACTGAAGTATTCGTTTTTACAAGCTTAATGTCAATTCTGTCATGTTTATATAATCAAATATAGTAGATAATATAGTATAACTGCTTATCAAGACCAAGAAACATCATTATTAGTGTCATTTCCCCCAAAAGAGACTGAATTACTGAATCTGTTAAATAGCAGATTCTGCTTGATATTGTAAGTCAATCTACTCTGTCAAGTTATAACATTAATGAAAAACATGCTTTTGTTTATAATCTATAGCATAGGCTACATTCATACATTTATATTTGCTTTTATAGCCTTTCATTTGCACATTGATGGAAGGAGAACATGGGCAGGATGAGGACTAACATGTTTCTTTCTTAATAAATCAAATAAATAAATGGCAGATGATCAGCAGCCCTTCATTAATATATAATTCTTAAAAAAAACAGCGTTTTTGACACAATATTACATGAGTGAATCCGTGCACCTGAGTGAGCTGACGGCAGTCCATCGATGCCAGGAGCTTCTGAGAGCCGGAGACGGTGGGAACAAACTTCTCCATCAGTGTAACCGTCGCAAGCCTCTCCACATCACTGACAGACACAAAGACAATATCAACTCTCTGGAAGCTTCACTCTTTAAATATCATATTTAATGCAGTAGAGTTTATGTTTTGAAGCATATCTACAGTGTGAACACGTCACAGCTGAAATTAAACTGCTGTTAAACACTCACCCATTCGGGACCTTTCTGACGCTCTGCATTCCCAATCCCTCTATATGGAACAAAACGTTCCTCAACACATGTGACAGCGGGTTCTGGAACGTGATCTTGACCGTCAACTCTTTACCCACCACAGCGTCCCCTAGAGGCTGAAACATACAAACACAGATCTACAGGTCTAGAGGTTCTTTGTGTGATGACCTGAATCCAGACACGACGTCTTTAGATGTTTCATCAGGTTGAGCATCAACACTAAAGCCTGGTTCACCACGACAGGATAATTAGGCCGATTTTACGTACGATTTTTCTAGACAATGGAGTAGTGTGGCTCTTTTGCGGATGTCTGGCCAAGCATCCCCCTCGCATTAATCACCAGCAGGTAGTTATTAAACATACGCAGCCACATATCAAAAGGCATCGATGGTTCTCCCGGACAGGGCAAAAACATTGCTGGCGCAGGAACATTAACAGCCATCCTCGTCGCCAATTTGTGGTGTTGTAGGATGTAAAAGAATGAAACCCAAAAACTAACTCCGAACGTCTATCTTTAATGCAGCAAACATCAGTCAACAGGGCATTATCTTCAACCACTTCACTTCTTCATCATCTCACTCACTCAGTCCCTTTCTTATGATTTCCTCTAGCGAACATACTCAGTGTCACACCGATTCACAGAACACAACACCTCTCTACTTTAGACATTCTCTCTTCATGACTCCATCGATGTTCAATTCTCTCACTTCAGACTTTTCTCGTCATATTATTGACGTTTTATTTCCTTGTTTTGCCTGACCTGAGTTAGCCCAATATCAAATTTGGATCTAGTTGCAGTTTCTGAGAGAGCTTTGCATCTCTTATGCCCATACGATACAGTCTCCGATCATTTCCTCATGTAGATAGCAATATATCTGCAATGTTCTGCGAGCTTATACACATCTATGGTGAAACTTTCTGCTGATTCACCAGGCCGTTGGAATCTGCTATTGAATTTGACTCTCTCATAAATTACGTTATGTCTTTTTTTTTAGTTTAGTTTATTTAAAAGTTTGACAAGGCAGGATATTGAAGGACAAAACCCTGAAATGTATCAAACAAAACACATACTCAGAACAACCTTATGTACCTAATTCAAAATGTAAAAATTAAAATAGAAGTAACAATCAGGAGGAGCAAAACAGGTGCATAGAAAAACCAGAAATACATCAGGCTTCATACAAAGAGAACCTGTAAGTTATTTATAAAACAGTTTAAGAGCACGTGGAATAAAAGAAAGTTCATGTCTTTTTGATTTACTCCTGGGCACAACAAATTCCCTACGCTGCCGTAGTAGGTAAGTAGGTGTTGGAGCCACAGACAGGAAACAATGCAGTGGTGATGAACTGTCCTTGAGTAGTTTTGTAAAGGTACGTATAGTGGCCTCGTCGCGCCTCTCACTCAGTGATGGGAGAGAAGAAGTTGGAACACCTATTATCCGACAGCAACGTTTTTGGACCCTCTCTAACTCATCAGAGAGACCTTTGGGTAGCCCACCCCATACTGGACTAGCGTACTCAAGAACTGGCCATATAAATGTCAAATATATTTTCATTAAAACATCACATGGGAGACCTGCATTTTTAGCAACACAGAGATAGTGGATTCTAGGACGCACCTTCGAAATCATGTACGTAATGTGTGCGCCCCACGACAGATCAGAAGAAATTTGAACTCCAAGCAGTTTAAAGGTGGAAACTCTGCTAATTACATGTCCTGATATTACAGGAGAGGAAGGGCAGGGAATGCTGTCTGCCAATAAAGTGCTCACTCGCGTGGGGGTAAAGTATTATATTGTCTCTTTTCTCCCCATTATATACAAGAGCGAGTGTAACTGTAACTGTATCTTTATCTGATCCATGTTTTTACTGTTCACTCACTCTTTATCCCGGTGCACTGCTCCACTGTTTCCTTTCTTTTATTTTGCACAGGCCAGATCTCTATCGATCTCTATTCTCTCCCTATACACATGTTTCTATAACTTTGAGTTATAATTGTATGCCTTTAGGATAGGCTACATCAGATGCTACACTCTAAAAAATGCTGAGTTGTTTCAACCCAAATCTGGGTCAAATATGGACTACCCCAACCGTTGGGTTAACATTTTTCATTCAAAAAAAAATTAACCCAACGGCTGGGTTTGTCCATATTTGACCCAAATTTGGGTTGAAACAACCCAGCATTTTTTAGAGTGTAGTTAGAAATTAGCCTGACCAAGCCTGCATTTATGCAATATACCTGCCATTTCCAAAATATACTAAATTAAGTACTAAAATAATTGTTACATTAAAACTGTGATAACTCGATATTTGCCACTTCTGTAATAAAAGGAGGAACTAAATAAAACTACACATGCATTCTAGAAAACACTCAGCAGGGATGAATTATGGACTATTCAATATTCATGAGGGGCGGAGCTACTGCATGACATCACTGCAGGCGAGTGAAATAATTCAGTGAAGGTGAAACTAAATTAACCAGATGAACTGGAAGCTTCTTCAAACGAACAGCTCTTTATTCACACGCTCTGAAACTAGAGATCACAGCTGATATTCACTCAGGTAAGTGATGGAAATGTAAGAGCTTGTTCAGTAGTTTTAAACAATAAAATAGTTTCAGATTATATCATTCAGTTTGCTGTAAAGTTTGATGTCTTCTGTCATACAACTAAAATACTTCAGAAACAGAAAGTACTTGAACTTCAGACAGAATGAACACAGCCCAAAAATACTACAATTAAAAATCATAATTCAACTACATTCAATTAAATACATTTAATTTTGTGGTGGATTCTCTGGGATATTTGCATGAAAAATAAAAATAGCTTTTGTTGTGCGTTGTCTTTCATGTAAAGAAACTTGTGTTATGATAGTCTAATGTTGTGAGAGCAGTTTCTCCTAGACACATCTTTTGGTTTTTCTTCTACAGGACAGAGACGACAATCAACTACTTTGACTTTAATATAAAAGGTGGTTACTAGTTTAACTTTTATGAATAGGATCACTGTATTATTTTAACTTCAAACATAACAAGTATCTTATTTTGTTACCTTTATAGGTGTTTGTATGAGATAAATATGAGTATAATGACATTGAACTTACTTTAATGTCAGTTTTTTGAAGGGGAAATGCACAAGTTGCCCCACAAGTTAGACCAGTTTACAAGACTGAATAGGAATTTAGCTGCTGAAGTGCTGTCATATATGTGGTTGCTTAAAAGTTAGTTAGTTCTACCAGAAAGACTCGGGAGATAAATTGATATAACAGCGTATATTTATTAACAGTCCAGCAAGCATGCATTTATAAAGTTCTTTGGCGTAGGCCCCGTCCTTAGAGAGCAATGTGAGGGTAGCGGAATCTGCATATCCTGCCTGAAGACGAAGGCTGGGGCGCAGCCGACTCCCCTGGAGGTTAAGGAAGGGACCATCCTGGTGGTGGTGGGGATGATGAAGGGGAAGGTACCATCCTGGTGGTGATGGGGAGGATGAAGGGGAAGGGACCATCTTGGTGGTGGTGGGGGAGGATGGAGGTAATTGGCAGCGTCAGCATCTGCGAACTCAGACGAATGTAAGTACCGATCTTTTATACTGTGAGTGTTAGCACATGATTGACGTGGCGCGCTGATTGAGTCTTCCTGGCAGAACTTGCGCTAAAGCTTTCATTTGTTAAAGAACTGAATTGGAAAGCAGCACAAGAGTGCACACAGCCCATGAGCCGTGGATGACAGATCGACAAATATTTGTGATTTACATGCACTTGGAAAATAAATATTTTGTCAGAATATACAGCTACTTTTGAAGAGCCATCAGTGGAGAAATACTTAACATATTTATTTACCTAAGCATTATCCTAATTTATCTCTTCAGAAATTCCATATATTGTCATTGTTTTGTCAGTCATGGCATCCTCCAGAGGTCCAGCACTAAATGAGGAGCTCCAGTGCTCCATCTGTCTGGAAGAGTTCACTGATCCAGTCACCACTCCATGTGGACACAACTTCTGCAGAACCTGCCTGAGTAAGTGCTGGCCGAACACACAGACCTGCTTCTGTCCATTCTGTGAAGAAACATTCAGCAGAAGACCTGAGCTCAAGATTAATACTACACTTGGAAAGCTTGTGCAACATTTTAAGAAGCTTTATCAAGAATCTGAGGTGTTCTGTGACTTCTGTGATGGAAGAAAGCAGAAAGCGGTGAAGACCTGCCTGATGTGTCAAAGCTCTTACTGTGAATCTCATCTGGAATCTCATCTCAGAGTCCCACGTCTAAAGAAACACACACTGATCAATGCTGTGGAGAATCTGGAGGATTATATATGCCAGAAACACGAGAGACCTCTGGAGCTGTTCTGTAGAGATGACCAGACGTGTGTTTGTCTGTCCTGCACTGAAGGAGAACACAGGACTCACAACACTGTTCCTATAGAGGAGGAGAGTCGAGAGAAGAAGGTAAAGGGATACAAACACAACACTTTAAACACCCCATGAAATGCATCCTAAATCAGCTAAAAGTTAATTTTGTACATTTTTGAGAATGCAATGTTACCCTCAAAGCTGACAGACATGGACTAAAAGCCATATGTATAAAAGCCATAAAAGATATTTAACATTTAATCTAACGTCTAACATTTATTATTTAAATAAGAATTGTTTTCTCAGAAGATCGAACGCTAAATTCAGTTATAAATATGTCTGTGTTTTTCTCTGTATGTAGATGATCCAGGACAGAATAAAGAAGATTCAAGAGATCAAACACTCAGTAGAGCTGAGAAAAGTCAGTGGAAAAAAATATTTGAATAATTTGGCTTCTTGCACTTTGAGCCACAACTTATCACAAGCTTTGCGATCTTTCTTCGAGAAGTGTTGCTTGAACTGAATCTTCCTCTTTTTGCAGACTCTCGCCTCCAATGATCGTTTCCTTACTTCGTCTCGAACCGTCCACATTTCCAACTGGATGATTATTGGTCTGGGTGTCCTGTTGGTAGCAGCATTGATCACCTTGCCTCAACAATATACTGTGAGTGTGAGAGAGTGTGTAAGTTGGTTTAGGAGTGAGTGGTTTGGTACTTGCGGTTACATGTGTCTTCAGCTGCTTCTTGAACAATGTGATGGTCTTAGCAGTTTGGTTGGAGGTTAAAATAAATAAATAAAATATTTAAATTATGGGGAAAACAAAAAGATAAAAAGAGCAGCAAAATAATGTTTTTTTGGTTACTGTTTGCAAATAATATATACATATATATTTTTTAAAATACGCCCCTATTCAGTCATATTCATATACCTAATATGTTGAAAATGCAAAACGGAAAAAATCTAGTCTTCTAGTCTCCTCCCAGTCAATGAATTACATAAATCACATAACTAAAAATTTCAATTAAAAACATCTAATTTTGACCAACAACAAAAAATGGTTTGCATCACTTGATAATACTGTTTGTCATTTAACATTAAAACAGTGTCAGTGTTCTGTTACTTCGGTCTGTTTATTAGGGGTTTTGATGAGAGAACTCTGAAGCCTTGTTTAAACTTTCGCCCGGCTCTGCAGCGCAAGCCTCCGTTGACTCCATGCACTTCTCCCCAAACGGACGAGGCATTTGTACTTGTCGTTGTAATATTCCTTGAAATGACAGGGTGCGAATCGGAGTAATTGTCCTCTAAACCATCAGGATGCAGCGGTGAGAAGAAGTATGCTACACACGTGACGACAGCTAAATCCGAAATGGCCCCTATACCCTCAAATGGAGCACTATTGAGAAGGGCCCTATTTGAAAGGACAGCCATTTGTAGTTGTATCTGAAACCATAGTGGACGTTATTGAGTACACCATTTCAATCCCACATTATACACTGCAATAATGTGTACAACCGATGTACGCTCAACGGCTGTCCGAATTCACTCACTCGTTTTCATTTACTTCAAGTGAAGTGTATTAGTGGACTAATCTAGGGAATAGTGATTGAGGGTTTAGGGGCGATTTCGGATTCAGCCGATGTTTATGTTTAATACACTTCATCAAAACCACACTACAAAGAATCGTGTAAAGCAGTAAACCTTGAGAACATATGAATAGCACTAAGTGCAAACTGGGTGCTTGATGGTAGACAACGTACCTGCTCGGATAGAATCGTCTCAAAGTCGTGCATCTTCGTAAGCTGGAAGGTAATTTTTTCTTACAAAGTTACAAACAATGCCATGAACACCACCACAACACACACAGAAATGAGGTGGACACACCCAACAGACGACCGCCCACCCACACAGCGATTACGTAATTTTTGGTGCAGGAACCTTCGTGCTCGTGCGGACACACTCTTTCCGGAGGTGCCTGAGGAGCTCACTAGTTTGTGGACCTTTTACTGGCTGAAACCTTCTTGGTATTTCCCCCTTCACCAGCCTTGATGGTGCCTGCTAAAGGTTACACGTCAATTTCCCCCGTGGAACGGGCCATTGCTATGCAACTGTGCCCTAACTCCACCTGGCGGGGAATCTGTGTCTCCCTTCCCGGGCCTGTAAGCACTCGTTGTATTTAACTAGCAAGGCTTACCAGGCCCTGTGGGGAAGCCGCCTCTGCCATACACGTCATGGTGTTGTTGCAGGTCCATCAGGCAAAGGCACTGAAGGACCTCCACGAGGGTGGTAATGACTCAGAAGTTCTGCATGATCTTCGTACTGTGATGGACCCCAGCGTCTCTGGCCGTGTCTGGCCAAAATGAGGGAAACCGACAAGGTCAGGTTTCTTAATTCCGGCCTCTTTGGCGACGCGTTTGAGCTTTGCCCAGCAGTTCTCAGCCGCCCAGAAGCAGAGTGAGGCGATCTCACACAGCCTGCCCCGGCGGGCGCCCTCCCTCGTCTGCCCCCACTCCGCAGCAGCATTCTCCACCTAAGCAGCGGTGCCTTGTCACACACCTTCTGCCCAACCGTGGAACCAGGTAAGTGTTGCATAGCACACTCAGACCTCACTCCGGACCACCTCGAAAAGAGACACACACCTTTCTTCTCCGTGTAAGCCCTGTCCCATCAGGTAAGAGGGAGTAGGAGGCTTACACAGGGACGCTGGATGGGGTCAGCAGCTGTGGTGCTTTGGTAGGCAATTCCTATTCGGCGGTCACCGACGTGACGATGAGAGTGATCGACTGAAAGGGAACGTCTCAGTTACATGTGTAACCTTCGTTCCCTGAAGGAGGGAACGGAGACGTCACCACATCTGCTGTGCCCCGCTGGGGCAGCCAGGTCAACCGGCTCGGTATATTGGTCTCTGTAGAGAGATTTCTATTTGTCCGTCACCAACCAATTTGTTCCTTCAGGGAACGAGGGTTACATATGTAACCGAGATGTTTCGAGTTCACTTGGGACGTACGCTCTTCTGTCCGCATGTGTTGTTGTGTTCTGTGTAGCACGCAGGTCATGTTACATCAGCCGCATGTTTTCTCGTTGTGTTGCACACGGCTCAAGTTTTCATCGGCCACGTGTTCACACAATTCACGTTTATTTGTATAGCGCTTTTCACAATACACATCATTTCAAAGCAGATTTAAAGAAAGTGCATGAGTCCATATTACAATTTAGAGTGATCTGTTATCAGAGCTCACTGTCTAAGTATTTCAGAAATGTACATATACAAAGTCACAGTTAGCTAAAAATGCATTAATTTAAAGAATGTAATAATTGAATGCAGATACAATTAGCTCATTGAAGTAATGCATACTTGTTTGTTAACATATGGTTATGACATTTGGAAAATATAGCATTGGTGACACAACAAGAAAGCAATAAGTTTTCTCATTAGCTGCTACTTGTGTTTTCGGTTCTGTGCCATTTCGGTTCTGTGAACAGCAGAAAGCAGCAGAGAAACAGGCTGAAGATCTCATTAAAGATCTGCATCAGGAGATCACTGAGCTGAAGAGGAGAAACACTGAGCTGGAGCAGCTCTCACACACTGACGATCATCTACGTCTCATACAGGTCTGTGAACATCCGTCTCATCAGTGATAATGTGGAATATAATTCATATTTAATAGTCTTCTCTCTCCTCCTGTAGATGTACTCATCCCTGTACAGCCTTTCACACAGCAAGAACTGGATTGAGATCGATAGTGAATCTGATGTGGACGTGTACGTGCTGAAAATAGCTCTGACTGAACTGAAGAAACAGCTTAAAGAAAAACTCACTCAAACTGGTATGTGAATATCAAATACAGGGTATTTGTCTAACTTTTATTTTTTAAAGTGTTAAATTAATTGAAAGCATCTGTGATGTGCTGGAGATTACCACATCATTCTAAAATCACTTAAAGTTATATCTTCAACTCATGTCATAACCAGTTAAAGCTGCAGTCCATTACTTGTTTTGTTTTTATTTAATTTATCAAATTTATATAATGATGGACCATCTCCTCCTTGATGATCGAAGAGCTCTACATCCCAGCATTGTTTATCACAATCTGTTTCCAGGCAGAGCCTTTATCACTGGCATTTATTTCAAAGCGGGTAAAATGTCCATTTAGGTTGTTGGCCAGAGCAAAGGATGCTGTGTCATCCATAAAATCAACTTTTTCCATGTCTTAAAGGGGGCGTTGGCCATCAACTTTATACCAGTCCATGCAGCCCTTGAATTCCCCGCAGCCAGGGTACTCTGTACCTTGTCTTTGTACTGACACCTGGCCTTATAGATCTCCTTATTGACCTTCCTTTGCATATATTTTCTGTTCTGTAAGCTTCCTGAAGCGAAGACTCTCTTTTTCTCATTTAGTATGTCCTTTAGTTCTTTCGTCACCCACGGTTTATTGTTTGGATACACCTTGATGGTCTTTGTTGGAATGACCGCACTCACACAAAAGTCTATATAGCCTGAGACAGCCTCTGTCTGTTCGTGCAAGTCAGCTGAAGAGTCCTCGAAGATGGTCCAGATTGTACACTCCATGCATCCTTTCAACGTCTCTACACTGTCCTCATCCCACACCTGGATATGCTTTTCCACAGGCTTAACCCTTTTCAAAACCTGTTTATAAGTGGGTCTTAGAAGGACGGTGTTGTGATCTGAGCCACCCAGGGGGGCCCTGGCACTAGATGAGTATGCCTTGGGGAAGATAGGAGGGTCGCATAGAAACGTCAGGACAAACTTCGGAGTCTGGCACAGAATCATTAAGCCAAGTTTCAGAGAAGATTAAGACACAGGCTTCCCTGTCATCATGCAGGTTACGAGTGTTTGCTTGCAGCTCGTCTGCTTTTCTTTTTATCGATTGGACGTTTGAGAGAATGATAGTTGGAAGTGGAACTTTTGTTTTCCTCTTCCTGAGTCTTTGCCGCACTCCTCCCCTCTTCCCTCGTTTTCTCTTGTGTTCCTTGTCATCGACAGTTCTTATTATCTCTGTGGGTATGTTTACATCGGTATAATTACAGTAGCCCGCGTAGGCGCTCAGTTAAGAGAACGTCTCTGTTGTAGCGTACATGTGACTCCGCGTTGCTGGCCGGTTCACATGCCACACTGATAACAAACAATATCGACCCGACTATCAAAGCCAGCTCCCATACGCGACTCATAATGACTTATGGTAACGATTTTGTAAGACAGTGCATCTAAGGATGGTTTGTACCGAAAATGATCACAACAAATAACTAATCAAACAAACAAAAGAACGAGACAGACATCCTGTACTGCTGGTCGCCTGTGTCCTTCCGTTCTCCCGCAAGGCGCATGCAGGTCTGTTTATTAACCGCTAAAGCCCCAAAAGTTACGGACTGCAGCTTTAAAGAAGCATTATGTGAATTTTAGTGACATATGTAACTATGCTTGTATAAACTTTATTTAAATTGAAATATATGTATTGTCCACCGGAGTGGAAATTTGTCTATGGCTCACCAACACATAAAACATCTACATACTCTGTATTTCCAGAGAAGCTCATCTGGGAGTCCAGAATTGTTCCAAGATATAAGTTTTCCACAATTTCAAGATGTTGGCCATTAAGTGAAACTAGCTCAATTATCATATCTTGTTTTGTGAAAATATTTAAGGGTGCTTTCACATATGTAGTTGACCAAGGGCGAAAAATTATACTTTGTAGGATCACGTTCTCACCACAAACGAACCGCTCCAGAGTTTTGGTGCGCACCCGAGTGTGATTGCTGCATTCACAACGGCGCAAACCAAACGCACCAATGGGGAGAACGAACTCGTGCGATTCAACCCAACTAAATGAGGCAGGAGTGAAAGCACCCTAATTCAAGTCAAGTCACCTTAATTTATATAGCTTTTAACAATATAGTTTGTTTCAATTCAGATGAATTCCTTTGTCTTGGCAACATTCATTTTTAACTGGCTAGAGCAACACTATGTTTCAAGGGCCTTAATGTGAGTCAGACAGGCAGCATCAGCTGAGGGGGTTGTGTTTATAAGGCCGTGTCATCAGCATATTTAAACAATCTAAAGTGTTTCTCATTGATCAAAAAGTCATTTGTTAAAAGAGAAAAAAGAACAGGGGAGAGAACGCAGCGTTGTGGACCAATAACCCTGTGTTAATATTGAGATCAATCAGCATTTTCAGCAGAATGTGTGTCTTCATTGAATTAAAAGCGGAGCTAAAATCTATGAATAAAACTCTGGCATATCATTTAGGATGCATAAGATGTTTAGTAACTGTATTAAGCAGGGTTAGCACAACATCATCTGTCTCTCTTATATGTAATGTGAACTGCAGTGGATCTAGTAATGACGCCAAAGTGGAGGTCAAATGACTGGCCTTGTTATTGAGAGCTTGTTAACAATGACAAGCTTGGGGGAAAACAATTTGGGGAAATTTTCAGTTTCAGACAATATCTTCTGAATCTATCAAAGTTTGATATACAACATAATACAGTCGATCAGTAGTCCAGTTTAAACGAGTGGGACAGTCACATAAATGAAAGTCAACAAGAATTAAAACAGGTTGACCTGCAGAGCGAGTGCATCATCTTCGCTATTCTCTCGCCTGCAGCATCAACGTTCGGTCCGAGTAAATCTGACCGTGATATTGCCAATCTTCCGTGAGAGATAAAATGGCCTAGTAAAATCTAGAAACTAGAAATAGTTCAAATCTCAAAGTCCGGTGTGCACACTTCCTCTCGTACACAGTATTGTGTGGCCCAGCTATTGTAAGCAAACACACACAGCCCTCCGATGGATTTAAATGATCTAAGCTTGTGTCGGTATGCTCGTATTGTTGCAAACCCATGGCACAGCGTTGAATGCACCCTACTTTGAATGCAAAAAAAACATATGTGATGCGATCTGGGAAAACCCGTCGGATGTCACGCTGGTACGTTTTCAGTAAGGTCTAAAAATAGATAGAATGTCAGTTTTTTGTCAAAATTGGGTTTTTTATTAAATTATTATTCTATAACATCTTGTCTATCATCTCTGAATATATCTTGGGAAAATTCACTAGTTTAGTGCAAAAAAAATTGCGATTTATAGTGGCAAGCTGAAAAAGACTGTCTTTCTCTTTAAGAACAGCGCACGGCGGAGCGGAGGTGCAAAAACAAAAAAATCGCCCATATAGCTCTCCTTCTCTTAACAAAGATAGTTCACCTATCAAAATAAACCACATGACAGAATAAAGGTCCCGCCAGTCCTGTGTAAACTACAACAGCACGCAAGTTTTTTAAAATGTATTCTTATCCAACGTTATCGTGTGATGCGCATGCGGAGCGGAGCGGAGCACAAGAGAACAACGGAGTCTGAAGTAGGCTAGCTGCTCGCCTCGTCCGATTTCAAAACGGTTTTCACAGGATGAATTTTGAGTTTGTAAGCTTTCGGATGATAGTTAATCTATGATGATTACTAAAATATGTGATATGAAAAAAAGGCATTAAAAAAGAGAGCACCAGTCGTCCAGCTAGCAGGACGTGGCAGTTAATTAAACCTGTTTTTCTCACAAATCCGTTTCTGAAAATCATAGTGATCAGCCAATTTCAGATAACCATAACTTTAGTTACAGACAAATGATGAAATAAATAAAACCATATTTGGAAAGGGCTTGAAACCAGCTTTAATATGGTATCAAACCCCATATGTCAAAATATGTCAAAAACCAATATGGGTTTTCCCAGATCGCATCACATATTTTAGCAACTGTGTGAAAGTGAATAGCACATAACGGCACAATACCGGTATAAACATGAATATCTATGGGTTCAATATGTGTCACATGACTAAACTTACGTCATCATTTTCAAATACCTCCGTTTTGACAGTCCAAACTACAACGTGAAAACTGCGTTTTCAAATGTATCCAATTTGGAGAGCGTTTTAAAAAAGCACAATTTTTATTGCTAAAAACATGGTCTCAGTGGACGGAAGGCCAAAACAGAGAGAAAAATATGTTTTCAAATGAAACCGTATTAGTGAGGACAAGGCCTGAATTCACAATCATGTTCAGCTCTTAGCATAAGTTCATTACCGAACGCAGGTTTGACGGTAATGATGGGCAAAGGAAACCTGATCCAGTGTCTCACACACACCTCCACTTTTTCCTCTCTTTCACACTTCAGCCATCCGTCATGCCGCTGGATTGCAAAACAATACGGCGTAAAGACAACAGGTGCTCAGGTGTTGTGTTGCTCTGTCCAGACGTTATTCCCAGGCACGAATGTCGTAAGGCAAAATAATATCATAGTGGTGTGAAATTCATGGAAGAATACAGGGTCAAATGTCGTTTCCAGCAAGTGTAATCCACATCAAACCAAAAGAACTGTTCAAAACAAACTTAAGATCTAAAACAAGCAGACAAACGAGCAAACAAAACACACGCGGTGAGCACAGAGATCCCGTCACTGACACACAACCAGAAGTCTGACTACAAAATAAACTGACTAAAAGGTTTCACACCTCAGAAGGACAACATAGACAAAAAATAACACTTTTTTTTACACTGAATCATTATTATTACAGGTTTAATAAAAATACAACTTGACATTTCTGCTTTTAAACACTCTGTTATGATTGTCTCATAGATCTCCATTGTACGTATATTTACTGCAATAACATTCTGCATTTTGTTTTACAAACTGATGGACGATCAACATTTCCATGATGAAACTCACTGTTTATTGCTATAAATAATCCATCATTATATTGTCATCTGTGTCCACAGGGTTGAAGTTTGTGCAGAAGTTTGCAGGTACAGTTGTGACTGACACTAACACACTCACAGTACTTTTGTTTATAGTGTACACATGACAATGTTTGTTCTGAAGTTGATTGATAATGTCTGATCTCTCTCAGTGGATGTGACTCTGGATCCTGATACAGCGAATCCACGTCTCATCCTGTCTGATGATGGAAAACAAGTCAGTCATGGAGACATTAAGCAGGACGTCCCAGAAAACCCAAAGAGATTTTATGTGGGTTGTGTTCTGGCAAAGCAGGGATTCAGTTCAGGGAGATTTTACTATGAGGTGCAGGTGAAGGGGAAGACTGAGTGGGTTTTAGGAGTGGCCAGAGAATCCATTAACAGGAAGGGGAGAATCACACTGAGACCTGAGGATGGAGTCTGGACTGTGATTCTGATAAATGAGGATAAATATTTAGCTTGTGATGATCCATCTGTCTCTTTATCTCTGAGAGAGAAACCTGAGAAGGTTGGTGTGTTTGTGGATTATGAGGAGGGTCTGGTCTCTTTTTATGACGTGGGCTCCAGATCTCATATCCACTCTTTCACTGGTCAGACTTTCACTGACAAACTCTATCCATATTTCAGCCCATACCTTAATGATAAAGGTAAAAACTCAAACCCACTGATCATCACTCCTGTCGGATGAAACTGACAAAATAACAAACTCTGAAAAGATGAACTATGGATGTGCTGTTTTATTATGTAAATAAAAACCAAAAAAGAATTTGCACTAACCACAATCAAGAAGTTTTACTTAAAATGATTAAGAAAATGAATATGTGATACAAGTGCAAAAAATAAAATGTATAGTAGCGATGTGTCGTTCATGAACGAATCTTTAATATGACTCGGGACTACCGAGGTTCTGTACCGGAAACAGAAATGATCAGTTCATCTCTCGAGTCTTCGGGTTCGGCCGGGTCTTTCGTTCTTCCTGTCAGTCCCATAGGGACTATGCTATAACACATACTCTATGTACATATACTCTATACTATACTGTATGCTGTAACACATACTCTATGTACATCTATACTATACTGTAACACATACTCTATGTACATACTCTATACTATACTGTATGCTGTAACACATACTCTATGTACATCTATACTATACTGTAACACATACTCTATGTACATACTCTATACTATACTGTATGCTGTAACACATACTCTATGTACATACTCTATACTATACTGTATGCTGTAACACATACTCTATGTACATACTCTATACTATACTGTATGCTGTAACACATACTCTATGTACATCTATACTATACTGTAACACATACTCTATGTACATACTCTATGTCACATATACTCTATACTATACTGTATGCTATAACACATACTCTATGTACATACTCTATACTATACTGTATGCTATAACACATACTCTATGTACATACTCTATACTATACTGTATGCTGTAACACATACTCTATGTACATACTCTATACTATACTGTATGGTGTAACACATACTCTATGTACATACTCTATACTATACTGTATGGTGTAACACATACTCTATGTCACATATACTCTATACTATACTGTATGCTATAACACATACTCTATGTACATACTCTATACTGTATGCTGTAACACATACTCTATGTCACATATACTCTATACTATACTGTATGCTGTAACACATACTCTATGTCACATATACTCTATACTATACTGTATGCTGTAACACATACTCTATGAACATCTATACTATACTGTAACACATACTCTATGTACATACTCTATGTCACATATACTCTATACTATACTGTATGCTATAACACATACTCTATGTACATACTCTATACTATACTGTATGCTGTAACACATACTCTATGTACATACTCTATACTATACTGTATGCTATAACACATACTCTATGTACATACTCTATACTATACTGTATGCTGTAACACATACTCTATACTATACTGTATGCTGTAACACATACTCTATGTACATACTCTATACTATACTGTATGCTGTAACACATACTCTATGTCACATATACTCTATACTATACTGTATGCTATAACACATACTCTATGTACATACTCTATACTATACTGTATGCTGTAACACATACTCTATGTACATACTCTATACTATACTGTATGCTATAACACATACTCTATGTACATACTCTATACTATACTGTATGCTGTAACACATACTCTATACTATACTGTATGCTGTAACACATACTCTATGTACATACTCTATACTATACTGTATGCTGTAACACATACTCTATGTCACATATACTCTATACTATACTGTATGGTGTAACACATACTCTATGTCACATATACTCTATACTATACTGTATGGTGTAACACATACTCTATGTCACATATACTCTATGCTATACTGTATGGTGTAACACATACTCTATGTCACATATACTCTATACTATACTGTATGGTGTAACACATACTCTATACTATACTGTATGCTGTAACACATACTCTATGTACATACTCTATACTATACTGTATGCTGTAACACATACTCTATGTCACATATACTCTATACTATACTGTATGCTATAACACATACTCTATGTACATACTCTATACTGTATGCTGTAACACATACTCTATGTACATACTCTATACTGTATGCTGTAACACATACTCTATGTCATATACTCTATACTATACTGTATGCTGTAACACATACTCTATGTCATATACTCTATACTATACTGTATGCTGTAACACATACTCTATGTCATATACTCTATACTATACTGTATGCTGTAAGTACCGGAGACAGAAATGATCAGTTCATCTCTTGAGTCTTCTCACTCTTCTGTTTCGGGTCGGAGTCCTTCGTTCTTTTGTCACGTGACCGCTGGTATCTCGCTACAAATACAACATTAGATTCGTATTATTGACTGCGTCTGAATGTATATTGTTTTATATATTAAAAGGAATTAACATAAAATTATCAAAATATATATGCAATAAACATTATCTGAAAAATAAAAAAGTTCCATCTTGTTAATGTCCCTGTCCGTCTCTTCTTTATTGTTAAATGTTTCTTGTGCATCTGTGGTGTGTTTTTATTATATAATATATATATATATATGTAAGGAATAATTGACTCCAGGCCGTTGAATTATTAGAAAAATAAGGTGGTGATGCGGTCACGACGCGAAGCGGAGTTACTCCTCGGGTGTGCATTACTTTCTAATAACTCAACGGCCTGTCGTCAATTATTCCGCTTATACTACAGTTACCACACCTCAGAATATTGTTCAGATGATGTATTTCAAGACGTTTGTAAAGTTTTTGTCATTAAAACGCTCTTGTATGCAGCAGATTTTAAACACCGCTGTGAACACAGACTGAACGCGCTGAACACACGCGCTTGATCAGTCATAAGTATCAAATTACATTCATAACCGGCCTTACAGTAAGTGTGTCCCCCGGCTTTATGCAGTTATTAATGCAGTTATGAGAGAGATAAGCAGGTGCGTCAATATTATTATTTGTTTATTAATTCAATTCCTTTTAATTAATTCGTTCATTCTTTTTTTCTATTAGTGACAGAAGCCTAACAAATGAAACACAAAGCCCTTTTAACAAGTATAGGCCTATCAATAAATTATTTATTTGTTATAATATCTGCAATTATTATGAAAAACCCGTGCAGCAGGACTATCTATTTATTTAAATATTCAGTTTAATTTTCTATTGATTATATATAGGACTATATACTTTATTTATTAAAATTAAACGGCATGTTTCCATTGATTGTGAAGTTAGACATTGAACATCGCAGATCAAGCGCATGGGGCTGTAGTTTTTCTTGTTATGAATTGTATCCTATTTCCCGTTATTACAGTGAACTACGCGCAGTGATATGCAGCTGTAATGCGGTCAAGACCTGCCGGAACTACTTTAGCCGTGCAGCTTCCTGAAAATAATTGCACACCATAGAATGTTCGTCAACGGCCCTGTAGTATAAATATATAAATATATATATATATATATATATATATATAATAGCAACTATAATAATAAAAACACATTAACTGTTAACATTGAATTTACACTATACCTGATAGAGGAGAGCGGGACACAACCGAACACTCTGACTTTCTCAGTGTGTGTAAATCCACTTGGGGTTCAGAGAATTAATTTTTTCCCCCACATTAATTTCACACACGTCTATTACAATTATGTGGTTTTGTTTCATTAATACAGTGTATACTTTTTTCTTGATTTTCCCCCTAAAGAATGGAAGTGAAATGTGACAACATGCCCATGACCATATGACAGATTAAAATGTTATCTGATCTAATAAAATAAAAATTACAAGACAAACTCAAATATTTTGTCAATAAAATACAATTAGTAACTTTTTCAAATAAAATAATGTCTTTTTTTACTTATTTTTGAGTGTGATAAAACAAACACCGTAAAACACAGCATACTTCAAAACATAATAATAATAATAATTAATAATTTCTGAACATTGACTCTCAGTCTTTATTGACCTTTTTCTCATGGTTTTCTCAATAGAATTCATAAAAGTCTAGAATAGAATAACGGAGTTCTAATAGGGACACATTGTAACGCAGTGTGACAAGATGCCCCGCCGGCACAACTGGGATTTAAACCCGGCGAGTGTCTTCTTCTGGTTAGACCAGCATTAAACAACCATATCAACTGTTGAATAACAGATATAAGATTAAAACAATATCAGATTTGTCTAATAAAAAAAAAATAAAAAAAACAGATGAAAAAAATAACATGTAAATTTACTTTTGCTAAATAATTCTTCAGTGATATCTTCCAAAGATTTCTTCATTTTGGCGCAATTTTTCCTCTATATAGTGTTGATATGTCAACTAATAAATACGTTAAGTTTCGTCATGCTGCATGTGTGGAAGTATTTAGACCATGTGTGTTAAAACTAGACCTGCGTTAGTTTGTGCCCCGCTCTCCCCTACATTATCAATTAATTTAAATCAAGATTAATAAAATACTGTTCACATTATTTCCCAATTGCTAGATTGACCATGTTGTTAATGTGATAAATAAACGAGTTTACACAATACAATTTATATACACATATATAGAGCAGATTTGTTAACATACTTGTTTTGCAGAAATACCGCAGTAAAACCCTGCTGTGATCAGACCAGAAACACACAACAGGAACATGTCAGGTCACGTCTCCCCGTCAGTAAAAGTAAAAACAAAAAGAAATGCATCGTGCATAAAGAAAATTATTCTAATTTTAGGAATATTACTGTAATCCAAAAAACAGTTTGGAGACACGAGATGGCACAGATCTGTTTCCCAATGTTCCCATTTATACGTGTTGTTTCTTTTGTTTTACAACCTGATGGATAAAGTCAATCATAACCATGAAGTATAAATTATATTCAACTAGAATACATCTTTAACAAATTTACAATACAGTCTGAAAAGGACCCGAATTTAGTTAATTTTTAAATTTTGAAAAAAACTGTAGTTAGAATTATTTTTATTTAGAAATAGCTCTCATTAAACACTAGAATCTGAGATCTTAAACTCATACCTGAACAAACTGAATCTGAAATGTCTTCATTCAAATGTTAAAGCTGTTTTTATGAATGATGTGTGTGTGTGTCAAGTCAAGTCAAGTCATCTTTATTTATATAGCGCTTTTTACAATACAGATTGTATCAAAGCAGCTTCACAGTTATAACAGGAAAATACAAAAAAAATTATTGAAAATAATTGAATATTAAATGTCCCCAACTAAGCAAGCCAGAAGGTAAGGCAACAGCGGCAAGGAACCAAAACTCCATCAGGTGACAGAAGGGAGAAAAAAACCTTGGAGAACCCAGGCTCAGTCGGGGGCCAGTTCTCCTCTGGCCAATGAGTGAACAGTGTATGAAGTTCAGAATGAATCAGAGTATTTGTCCAGTTCCGGTTGGTTGAAGTCGGAGTGGAGAGGAGGAGAGACTGGTTGACACTTCAGGTCAGCGGCGTCGTCGTCGTGTCCTGGCGCTGGTCCTTCATCAGATCTGGATACGGCCTGGTACCGGTGGACAGCAGTAAACCTCGGGATAGACAGAGAGACTAATATTAGCGTAGACGCCATCCTTCTTATGATGTACCAAGTACATCAGGATTACGGGAAGTGTTCCCGGTCCCGGCTGTTCTAAACTATGCAGCCTAATTATAAGTCTATAATGTGTTATGTGTATGCTAGGCCGAAGAGATGTGTTTTTAGTCTAGATTTGAACTGACAGAGTGTGTCTGCTTCCCGGACAATGGTAGGAAGACTGTTCCAAAGTTTTGGTGCTAAGTAGGAAAATGATCTACCGCCAGCTGTCGATTTGATATTCTAGGTATTATTAACTGGCCGGAATTTTGAGATCGCAGTAGACGTGAAGGACTATAATGCGTTAAGAGCTCGCTCAAGTACTGCGGAGCTAAACCATTTAGTGCTTTGTAAGTGATCAGCAATATTTTAAAATTTATACGATGTTTAATAGGCAGCCAATGCAGTGTTGACAGAACAGGGCTAATATGGTCATACTTCCTGGTTCTGGTAAGAACTCGAGCTGCTGCGTTTTGAACTAGCTGTAGTTTGTTTGTTAAGCGTGCAGGGCAACCACCCAGTAGAGCATTACAATAATCTAGCCTTGAGGTCATAAACGCATGAACTAATTGTTCTGCATTATTCATTGAGAGCATATGACGTAATTTAGATATATTTTTAAGATGGAAGAAAGCGGTTTTACAGATACTAGACACATGACTTTCAAATGAAAGATTGGTATCAAAGAGCACACCCAGGTTCCTAACCGACGGCGAAGACTTAACAGAGCAGCCATCAAGTGTTAGACAGTACTCTAGGTTATTACGTGTGGAAGTTTTTTGTCCAATAATTAGAATCTCTGTTTTTTCTGAATTTAGTAGTAGGAAATTACTAGTCATCCAATTTTTTATATCAGCTATGCATTCCGTTAATTTTGTGAATTGGTAGGTTTCGTTAGGTTTTGAAGAAATATACAGCTGAGTATCGTCGGCATAACAGTGAAAGCTAATTCCATGTTTCCTAATGATATCTCCTAATGGTAGCATATACAGAGTGAACAGCAGCGGTCCTAGTACTGAGCCTTGTGGTACGCCATACTGAACTTGTGATTGATAGGACATCTCTTCATTTACTGCTACAAACTGATAACGGTCAGATAAGTATGATTTAAACCATGCTAGTGCAATTCCACTTATGCCAACATAATGTTCGAGTCTATTTAAAAGGATGTTGTGGTCAATGGTGTCAAATGCAGCACTAAGATCCAGTAATACTAATAGAGAGATACAACCACGATCGGATGATAAGAGCAAATCATTTGTGACTCTAACGAGAGCTGTCTCGGTACTATGGTACGGTCTAAATCCGGACTGAAAATCCTCGCAGATATCATTTCTTTCAAGAAAAGAACACAGTTGTGAGGATACTGCTTTTTCTAATATCTTTGACAGAAATGGCAGATTAGAGATCGGCCTGTAATTGACTAGTTTTGTAGGATCAAGTTGCTGTTTTTTAACAAGCGGTTTAATCATAGCTAGCTTAAAGGTTTTTGGTACGTATCCTAGAGACAAAGATGAATTAATGATATTAAGAAGAGGATCTATGACATCTGGAAGCATCTCTTTCAGCAGCTTAGTCGGTATAGGGTCTAACATGCACGTTGTCGATTTAGATGATTTGACGAGTTTGCAAAATTCCTCCTCTCCTATAGCAATGAATGAATCAAATTTTCCCCTCAGGGAGACTACAATGCACTTCCTGATGCGATACTGTATTAGACGATTGCATAGTTATAATTTTGTCCCTGATATTATCGATCTTATAAGTGAAGAAGTTCATAAAGTCATTACTGCTGTGTTGCTTGGAAACTTCTGGGCTTGAAGCTTTCTTTTTCGTTAGTTTAGCCACTGTTTCAAATAAATACCTAGGATTATGTTTATTTTCTTCTAATAGGGTTGAAAAATAAGCAGATCTAGCAGCTTTTAAAGCCTCTCTGTAAGCAATCGAGCTCTCCTTCCATGAAATCCGAAACACCTCTAGTTTTGTTTTCTTCCAGTTGCGCTCCATTTTTCTGGCTGCTCTCTTAAGGGCCTGAGTGTGCTCGTTGTGCCACGGCGTTGGACTATGTTCTTTAATCTTCTTTTAGGCGCAGCGGAGCAACTGTGTCTAAAGTGCTGGAAAAGAGAGAGTTAAAAGTTTCTGTTGCAATGTCAAGTTCTTCTAAGCTATCCGGGATGCTGAGCTGATGAAACTGATTAGGAAGATTATTGATAAAGCAATCTTTAGTGGCAGAAGTGATCGGTCTAACATATTAATAACACGGAGTCGGCTTTGCAGCCTTGGCTAAATGTAATTTACACGAGACCTAGATAATGATCTGAGATGTCATCGCTCTGCTGCAGTATTTCAACGGCATCAACATCTATTCCATGTGATAGTATTAGATCTAGAGTATGATTACGGCAATGAGTCGGTCCTGACACGTGTTGTCTAACTCCAATTGAGTTTATAATGTCTTTAAATGCCAATCCCAATGCATCTTTTTCATTATCTATGTGTATATTAAAGTCACCAACAATTAGTACTTTATCTGCAGCCAATACTAATTCTGATAGAAAGTCCGCAAATTCTTTGATAAAGTCTGTATGGTGCCCTGGTGGCCTGTATACAGTAGCCAGCAGAATTTTCAAACGTGATTTATCGGTTACACTATATATTTTTACATTAAGCACCAACACTTCAAAAGAATTATATTTACAACTAGATATTCTTAGTGGTTTTGAAAATATTACTATAAATTACAGCAACACCTCCTCCTTTGCGTTTCAGACGAGGTTCATGTTTATAACCGTAATCTTGTGGGGTTGACTCATTTAAAGCAATGTAATCGTTTGGTTTTAGCCAGGTTTCTGTTAAACACAGCACATCTAGGTTATAATCTGTAATCATATCATTAACTATTAGCGCTTTTGAAGTAAGAGATCGAATATTCAGCAACCCAAGCTTTATAATTTGCTCATTTGTATTATATCTGTTTTTTATTTGTTGAAGATCAATTAAATTTTTAACCTTAGATGGGTTTGAACGTATTTTGGATTTCCAAGTTCGGGGAACAGACACAGTCTCTATATAATGATATCTAGGTGAAAGAGGCTCTATGTGATGGGATTTATCTGACCTTGGTGACGTGAGGCCGCTAGCAGACGGTCGGTTAAGCCAGTCTGTCTGCTTCCTGACCTGAGCCCCAGATTGTCATGTTTTATCTCTAAGACTATGAGCCAAATTACTAGAGAGAAGAGCAGCACCATCCCAGGAGGGATGAATACCATCTCTTTTCAACAGGTCAGGTTTGCCCCAAAAACTTTTCCAATTGTCTATGAATTCTATATTATTTCGTGGACACCACGCAGACAGCCAGCCATTGAGTGAACACAATCTACTAACTATCTCATCACTCCGGCGAACAGGAAGGGGGCCAGAGCAAATTACAGTGCTTGACATCGTACTTGCAAGTTCACACACCTCTTTAATATTAATTTTGGTGATCTCCGACTGGCGGAGTCGAACATCATTAGTGCCGACGTGAATAATAATCTTAGAGAATTTACGTTTAGCATTAGCCAGCACTTTCAAATTTGCTTGATGTCAGGCGCTCTGGCTCCCGGCAAACATGTGACTATGGTGGGCTGGTGTCTCTATTTTCACGTTCCGTGTAATAGAATCGCCAATAACTAGGCACAATCAGAACAATTCTCAGTGGGTGTTTCACTGAGCGGGGCAAATCGATTTGTTATCGGAACGGAAAAGTGGTTTTTTGATCCGCGACTAGAGCGATCTCTCACTGTCACCCATCTGCCCTGCTGCACGGGCTCTACTTCAGCCGGAACCGACTCATGTAAGAGTTCACTAGGCTAGGCGCATCCAAAATACTATCTAAAGCTCTAGCACTCTTCTTACTATTCTCGATTAAAGTTTGGATGCGTGTCTCTAGTTCTGAAATCTTCTCTGTCAGCCTGACTGTCTCCTTGCATTTATCACATATAAATCCTATATTGCCGACAGAGAAGGCTATGGTAAACATGTGACATGAAGTGAAGGTGACAAAAACAGGAGAAGACATTACTCACCGTGTTTGTTGACTGATTCTTACTCACCTGGGCTTTTATGAACTCAAAGGCGCGGGCGCGCGAGAGAAAAATAAATAACTGAGCGCACGGGTGGTGCGTTAAAAGGCTAGCGAGTTAGCGTGTTGTGCTGACAATAACGGAAGCTAGCAATGTCAGGTTAATCTGAGATGTTGAGTAAGCTGTATTAGTAGTATAAACAACTAGAATTTATAATAAATGATCGTTCAAAACAGAAAGAAATACGAAGCTAATGCGAGGCTTAGACGCAGCAAACAAACTCGCAGCAGCAGCAGCAGTCACAGCGAGGCAGACAGGAGCAATCGATCTCAGAGAGAGCGAATCGATCTCAGCTGTGTGTGTGTGTGTGTGTGTGTGTGTGTGTGTGTGTGTGTGTGTGTGTGTGTGCTGACCAAATCTGACTGGGTTTGATGGTTATCAGGTCTGTTTTCAGTCCAACATCACTGTCATTAACCGCTGCCAAATTAATCCTGCAAGAGAAAGAAAAGGTAATACTGACATGAAGGATGAATGAAACCCAACGGGTGTGTTGTGGTCAGTGAGTGAGTGAGGAATGATGGGATGTGTTTACCGTATGATGAAGTCTGCGCTGTCAATCTCACGTCGTCCACAGCGGCTGTTTGTCAAAACCCCGGGGTTGATGCAACGAGCGAGGGCTTAAATGCAGAGCAATGGGCTTTTTATTAATAATAAATAAATAAAAACTAGTGATGGCAATTTCGAACAATCGCGCTCGGGCTCGGACCGCAGCAAACGAGCCCAGTGTGAAAGTGCCGGGATCCGAACACCACGCTCCGCACATGAAACAAGGCACACAGACAAGAGAGCGCACGGCTCGATCACGCTTCATATCGGGCACTCAGACAAAGACAAGAGAAGGGCGTCAGGGCTCTGTCACAAAACCAAGAAATAAACTAGACAGAAGTGACAGAACGACCACAGCACACCGACCCAGACGTCAACACACTGCTTGATAGGGTTGGGCATCGTCAGGTTTTTTTTTATACCGGTGCCAAATCGATACTTTTAACGCTACCGGTGCCTGAACTGATACTTTAAACAACAACCTCAAAACGATGATTATGATTTTACCGGCACTAGAATCGACAATAGATTGTTACAAGAATTTCATACATTCTATGATGAAGACTAATGAACACTTTACCTGCTTATAAAAGTCCCAACATGTGTTTTGTGCAGTTATTTAAAAAACAAATGTACATAAAATACTCAAATTTTAGCTCGATAAACCTAAAGATTCTTCTCCTCAAAAAAACTCTGCACTGTCTTTACTGTCACCCAATAAGAGGATCTTAAGCAAAGATAGAGATGCCATGAAATGTGTTTACGTCTCGTTTACAGTGTGAGCGCATTAATTAAGCACTGCAAATCATCTCACATCTTCTCTGTGAAGTTCTTGGTTTTGTAAAGAAACTCATATCTAGGCATCATTTATATTTGTCTGTGTTTAATTGTATTCACTTTGAATGTGAGAGAGGCAGAAGGCAGTAGATGTGGTGTGAGTTAGGCAGAATAACACTGAGAAAAATCAGAAAAATCATCATGTTCTTTTACGTGTGTGTCTAGATAACATCAGTTATGTGTTGTTAAATGTCCTGCGCTTCACAACCCAGAGTCAGTTCCCTTGCAGAACTGCTGTAGCTTCAAATAACGATCACAATAAAAAGTGCACATGTTAAAAGGGGACTGAGAACTTTTGAAGCTACAATAAAAATCACACTTGTTAGCCTTTTTTAAATTGTTGTCTTTGACTCAAGTGAAACCATCTTTCTTGTTACAGGTTCTGAAATTACAAATGTAAAACATTATGAAAAAGTAATAAAATGATGAAACATACCTGAATTAATAAAATCATCATCATCGCTCTGTTCTTCCTCAGCTGTGGTTTCTCTCCTCATCTTCATCTGTTGTTCTCCAGCGTTACAGTCAAGCAGGTTTAATCGGTGGATCCATGACTGTCACACACACTCTCCTGAGCGTCAGTGTAACAGAGTAAAGTGAGTCCAGTGTGTCTCTGGATCTCTGTGTGTTCAGAGTTGATCTCTGACGCTCCACTGAATCCTGTCCATCAGTCACACACACTCAAACCTCTTCCAGCTCCTGAGGAACACAGAATCACAGCGACTTTCAATTTATATAACAACTGTTCGTCTGAAGGAAACTATTTTAAAGAATAATAAACTGTTGGCAGACTGGATGTAACATTTTTAGATATGTCAAAATAGCAGTATCTATCATAGTCGTTCAATCACATGTTTATTGTTCATATAAACATTGCAGTCATAATCTGCAGTCATATCAAGATGTTGGAATTGTGAGAATCGAATCAATACATCAATTTGATTAGTTCATTACTCAGCAGAAAGAAAAGAAAAACGGGGAAAGACAAACAAACACAGTTTCAGGTAATTCAGGCATTTAAGGATGGAGTGAATATTTATCCTGTACAAACCCCTCGAACGTTTCTGTTTTCTCTCCATCATCTTTACTCCAGTGACTCTCTCTCTTCAGCTGACAGATTTCTGTGATGAAAATATCAATATCCAGGATTGACAGACAGATTTCTTCTGTATCTGTGAGCACTGTGTGAACTCCTTTCAAAAGTGAGCAGCTGCTGCTTCGTTTACAGTGGATAATAAACTACTAGTGCATTAGCGCCACCTATTGGTAGCAGGCCTATATGGACCAGAAAACAGCCTTCATCTCTGCAGGTACCAGGGAGTCATCGTCGTTTCCAGCTTCTCCAGAATCCACACGCCTCACACACAGCAAACAACAAGCACTGCAGACTATACTGTAAGCATATTTTAAATATGTTAATATGTTTTATCCTCCCTTGAGCTCTTTCTTTAGTGGTTTTACCGGCGGGTAAAATCAGATTTCCCTCAGGCGGACGGCCAAAATATCCGTTAAAATTTAAATGGCTGAGATTCGCGCTTCAGGATCGTGACGTCTGCACTCGTACATCGGCCAGACAACGCTCAGCATTTTATCTCCGTGAGGTTGATTTTAAAAACAACTAACAATCTTTTTTTTTTTGTTAGCTATTCGAAAGCTTTTATATGTTTGATTGTTTTACCGATCCAGGAAAGCAAAGCAAATTGCACTGAATCATGTGTTTAGTGTGTGCCTTTTCAAACTTCAATTGTATGTGGTAACTTGACATTTGCCACTGCTCTCTTAAAAAAATTAAGGAACTAAACAAAACTACACATATATTCTAAAAGTTTCTTACACTGTTTACTCACTCAGCATGGATGGATTAGAAACTGTTTAATATTTATGATTGTGGGCGGAGCTACATGACGTCACTGCATGTGTGTAACGACTTCAGTGAAAGTGAAACTGAACAGATGAACTGGAAGCTTCTTCAAACAACATTTCTTTTCCGAAACCCTGAAATTAACAATCAAATCTGATATTCACTCACAGGTAAGCGATGGAAATGTAAGTTATCTAGTTTAATAGCATGACGCAGTATAAGAATGTTTGTAAAATTAAAGTCTGTGTTCATGTAACATCAGAATCAGGAAGTACTTGAACTGCTGACAGAATAAACAAAGTTCAGTGAAAAGTGAAAACTGTATTAAACAGAAATGACACAGTGTTTACAGATATTTATTTAGTAAGTTATTTGTTTGAAAAATTATAGTTCCACTCATTTTCTGTGTTGTCTTTTATAAATCTTATGATGGTATTAAAATGTTGTAAAAACCTGTTACATTTGCTGTACTATGGCTCCTAGTTTCTAGTTTTCCTAGTTTAGTTTCTGTATTTAGTTTCTTTAGGTTTTTTTCTACAGGTATTTAACATGCAACATACATAGCTTAATTTACTCAGTACAATTATCAAAATTGGTCTCTTCAGCAATGTAGAAGATATATTGACATTACTTATCTTTTCAGCCATGGCATCCTCCAGAGGTCCAGCACTAAATGAGGAGCTCCAGTGCTCCATCTGTCTGGAAGTGTTCACTGATCCTGTCACCACTCCATGTGGACACAACTTCTGCAGAACCTGCCTGATCAAGTGCTGGACGAACACACAGACCTGCTTCTGTCCACTTTGTAAAGAAAAATTCAGCAAAAGACCTGATCTCAAGATTAATACAACACTTAATACAATACAAAGAGAGGTTGTGCAACACTTTAAGGAGAAGCTCAATCTAGGAGAATCTGAGGTGTTCTGTGACTTCTGTGATGGAAGAAAGCAGAAAGCGGTGAAGACCTGCCTGACGTGTCCAAGCTCTTACTGTGACTCTCATCTGGAGCCTCATCACAGAGTCCCACGTCTAAAGAAACACAAACTCATCAATGCTGTGGAGAATCTGGAGGATTATATATGCCAGAAACACGAGAAGCCTCTGGAGCTGTTCTGTAGAGATGACCAGACGTGTGTTTGTCTGTTCTGCACTGAAGGAGAACACAGGACTCACAACCACTGTTCCTATAGAGGAGGAGAGTCGAGAGAAGAAGGTAAAGAGTTACAGACACAACACTTTAAAACACCCCATGAAATGCAGTTTCTATCAGTCAGCTCACATTCGATGTTACATATATACTGATGTATAGAGATCTCGCCTGAGAGCCCAATCACCATCGAGTGATAACAGAACAAGCCAATGCACATTGGCGAATGAGATTTGCATCGCAAGCCACTTCCTGCTTCCTGGTATATAAGGCAGCGGTTGATGAGTGTTTGCACGGTTAAGTGCAGCGGCTGTTCCCCTGGGCGCTTCAACATCTAAAGAGAAATATCTCTAAAACAGTAAACAAAGGTGTGGCGTTGCGTCTTTTTCAAGATGTCATTCCACCCGTGTGTTTCTGGATGTGGTCGTTTCCTGGCACCATCTGATGGCCACGATCACTGCCTCACATGTCTGGGATCTAAGCATGATGTTGAGATAAAGACTGAGATACCTTGAAAAAGGTCCGGCTGTGGTTGATAGTCCTTCCCATGGGGGACCCGGCATCTCATTCGGAGCTCCTACAGAGGACCGGATGTCGATCGCTGCATCAGAGGGCGGGCTTGAGTCCTCTGGGGATGAAGATTTGGCTGCGCTGTCCCCTTCAGCTGCCACTGTAGTCAAGGTCCTGTCCAGGAACCCGAGACTGACTGCCCGTCGCATACAGCATCCCAGCCCGTGCTGGAGGCATCTGTTGACACAATCACTTCAGCGAGAGCCCCCTCTACGAGGCACGCTTGTGCTTTGAAGTGGAGCCCCTTTGTTGATTGGTGTTCTTCTCACAGGGAAGACCCCCGTAGATGCCCTACAAAACCAGGCTGGAGCGAAGGCTGTCTCCCTCCACTCTGAAAGTGCATACTTCTGTTATCTGTTCAGAGTCACCAAATGACACATTAGTAACCTAGACATTTTCTTTCCGGTGTCTTGACATGTTGAAGAACCTGTCCCTTTTTATTTAAAAAACAGCTAAATCCAATAGTCTTTCATGACATCTGATAAAGCTGATTTTGGCACTCTCAAAACAGTCAGACATAAACTAAAAGATTCAAACTATAATTTTTGAATTAATTTGATCTTTAAATGGTAAAAAAATAAGACTGTAAGAAGATGGAAAGCTATATCCAGTGATAAATGTGTCTATGTTTTCTCTGTATGTAGAATCAGCTGGTTCAGACACAGATAGATGTTCACCAGATGATCCAGGACAGAATGAAGAAGATTCAAGAGATCAAACACTCAGTAGAGCTGAGAAAGGTTTGTGCTTCGATCAACCCGAGTTCATATCCTGACTCATGGTCGTTTCCGATCCCTCTCTCACTTTCTGTTCACTCTCTAACTATCATAGCAAAAAATACATAACATTTTTTTTATATGCATCATAATAGTTCAATCTATTTAATGAAGACATTGAATTAAATTGTGAGTTCTGCTATCATCTAGTAACCCTCATGTTGCACCAAACACATGATTTTTCCCACAGAGCACAAATCTGTTGTGTGGAGTTATATTGGAGTTCTTCAACAGCTAGGACTACTTCAAGAGCAGCAAAACATTTATTTTGTGTCACACATTTTAGGTGATATAAGGTTAATTAAAGATGATAGAATTTTCATTTTGGGGTGAACTATCCCTGTAAATAATATGTGAATACGGAATAGATTAACAAATAGAAATGGTTTTGTTCATCAGAGAAACACAGAGGAAGAGAAATCCTCCAGTGTTGAGATCTTCACTGATCTGATCCGCTCCATTGAGAGATGTCAGTCTGATCTGCTGAAGATGATGGAGGAACAGCAGAAAGCAGCAGAGAAACAGGCTGAAGATCTCATTAAAGATCTGCATCAGGAGATCACTGAGCTGAAGAGGAGAAACGCTGAGCTGGAGCAGCTCTCAGACACTGACGATCATCTACGTCTCGTACAGGTCTGTGAACAACTGTCCATTATGTACATTATGTATAAAAACTGTCAATATTACAGGACAAACTCACTGTTCTTTAAGGTCCACCCAATTGACCCAACGATGATATCCAATGGTGTGGCTGAAGGTCTCCTGTGTGTTCTGTCTTTTCAGTGTGCAAAGTGATTTCATTTCAATTACACTTTTATCTGACTCAATTTTATCTTGACCTTGAATTTAGCTTGGAATGCCTATAGATTATTGGTAATTTATCTAGATATTTTATTATGTTATTTAACTCTTTCCTCTAGATTGTACTTGTTAATACGGATTGTAATGTTGCTCAGAGTCTCACGCCGGCCGTTAACTTGAATCTCACGGTCACAAACTCGCCAGTCTGATCATTAGTCGGAGCAGAGGTTATGACTAATAATATTTAATAGGCCGCCCATGCTTGCCATTATTTTAATTATTAATTATTTTTCAAAATAAATAATAACCAGAGGTTATGGCTAATTCTATGAAGTAATGTTGCTTGCTATGATTTAAATTGTATGTTTGTCTAGCCCCCTATAGTGAATGCAACTATATAACAACTTAACTAAAGTCAAGCAGTTAGTCCGACATCTAGTATCTCGTCTGATGTGCTGCATGCTCAATCTAACCTGAGATCTAGTATGTACTTGTAAGGTTGGAAATAATCCAAGATTATTTCAATGCAACGAAGACATTTACTTTTCTCTCAGACATTCCCAGCACAGCAGTGTTAAGAGTGCTATAGGCCTGTAGGCCAGGGATTTGGGACAATGGGGGAAATTGTGATGGTCTGATTGGTCAGTTTTGAATGTCTCACCTGGGGGTTGGGCACATGGTCTGGAGAGATGACAAAGGACGGCAAATGTTCTTCGCTCTCTTGTGTTTGGATACTGAGCTGGTGTGGAGAGGGTCTCTCTCTCTCTCTCTCTCTCTCTCTCTTTCTCTCTCTCTCTCCCCTCTCTCCCTCCATCTTTCTCTCTCTCTTTCTTTCTTTCTCTCTCTCTTTCTTCTCTCTCTCTCTCTCTCCCTCCATCTTTCTCTCTCTCTTTCTTTCTTTCTCTCTCTCTCTTTATATTTCTCTCTCTCAGGTAACATTTTACATTTAAATGCTGGGTACAAATGGTTTAAATTCTCATTACATCCATGTTGTAACTATTTAAGTGTAAACATAACCTTATTGCACATTGAACTTTTATTTAATTCATGGAGTCAGATTAAAACGAGATAATTGCATATGAGAACCTGTGTCTTATTTAACCAAAATTCCTTTACAACGCTGGAAAGACTAGAACACGCGCTTCCTTACCGGCTATTTGGAAACCGGAAGTTGGGCCGAATAGCCGGCTTTTACATACTCAACCCTGGACACAGATTAGCGGAAACATTGATACAACATAATCTAGTAGATTCAATAATCTCAGGTAAATCTATCATGCCAATTACATAATTATGTCGAAGATAATAAATACAAAACAATACAAAATGCTCAGAAATAAAGAGTCAAATATGCATTCCTGACATGAATTATAAAGTTCATTATGTATAAAAGCATTACGGGCTGATCAGACTACAGAATCACCCTGAGTCCAACATTTCTATAAATACTCAGACCGAGACAAAACATCCTCCACATGGCATGAACTAACAATTGGAGTTTGCATTAATCAAGATCCCAGATTTGTGTAGTTTACACCTTATTGAGGAGAGAAGGTGATTTGGATGAAAGACACTGGTAAATGCCTCCCTCCACAGTAACCAAAGTATTACTCTCTAAACTCTGTAACTTGTAGCTTTTGGTCTATTTCTCTGGACTTGAGACCATTGTACCAATCACACTGAGACATTCAAATGATACCAAACATGACTGTAAATCCACTTGCATTGACAGAACATTGTATTTTTCATGCAATCATTATGATTGAAGCGAAGGGATAAAATATAAAACCCTGTGTTACGGGCGGACGGACACCACCCTTAACATAAAGGAGAGACGCACACAGATCGACTCGTATAAAAATGTAGGGGTATTTATTAACAGAAAAGATATCAAATATTAGGTAGGTTAGGCTACTATAACCACAATCATACTGAAGCGGAACGTAGCCTACTGCCGGGGTGGACGTCAGGACAGCAAATTGTCAGCTTGATTCCCAGGCTCTGTGTGCGCACTCCGGTGTGCTCTCAGTAGCCTGTTTATAGCGCAAGCAGGCTGCGCTCAGGTGTGGCTCATCTTTAATTAAGACACACACACACACTGCATGCACTCAAACACCTGTAGCAACAGACACCAAAGCTGGGGGATGTAACACCCTGTATTCTTGCTGCCAGGCCATTAGATGGCGACGAAACACTATAGACTGAACACATAATACGCATGTGCATAACGTCATCGTCTTCAGAGGTTTGCGTTTTTATCATTTACACGGAGACCGTTTTTTAAAAACTTGTACTTGAGGCTGTTTACACGGAAACGATCTGAAGAGAAAACGCAAAAGTGGCGTTGCGTTATCACTTTTTATTCTGCGTTTATACGAGCGTTATGGGGGGAAATCTGCGTGCATATGGTGATGCAAAAGTGTGTGAGATTGGATGTAGTGTGCACTCCAGACGGCTAGGTGGCGATGTGAAGCACTGACAGTGAAAGAGACGCTGACACAGTTCTTCATGTTTAATACGGTAAAGCTGCTGCTTTAACCCTCGCTGCTCTTTGTGTCGCTCAAAAATGACAGAATTTTTTATTTTATTTTTGTCAATGAAATTAATGCTATATTTTAGTTTGATAATGTTTTGTTATTTTCCTGTACTGGCGCATGCCTGTGGCGTAAACGCGTACGCGACGCCTTCACTGTCTTGCAGACTTTCGCGTTTTTACCCTTTAGACGGGAACGCGATGGTGGAGCGTTTTTAAGATTTCCACTCTGGAGGGGGGTTTCACTTTTTTGCGTTTTTAAGCCCCAAAAATGCCGTCACCGTGTAAACATCCGATAAAATATTTTTACGTTTTCACCCGCGAGCGTTCTCGTGTAAACAGGGCCTTACTCTTAATTACATTCTAGTTAGTCTCATTGGTAACTAATTATTTTATATAATATTTTTGTATTTTCCATTTTAGGTAAAGTTAATCATTTTGTTGTTTTTTGACATTTGTATAAAATTTATGCTTTAAATGTTTATAGTTTTTATTTCAGTTGCAGTTTCAGTAATTTTAGGACATCAAGTTACACTAGAAATGTTGCCGTCTTTGGATTATGGGGGAAACAGGGAAAAGTGTGTGTGTGTGTGTGTGTGTGTTTTCAGTAAACTAAAATAGCCCTCAGTCAGAAACCTCCACGTCTGCAGCTTTACACACACCAAACTTTAGTTTTATTCCTGTCTATATTCTGAAGGTGTTTACTAAGGGGTTTCTTAATACATCATTCACCTGATTTATACAACATCTTATTCCTACAAACATGATGAAAAAAAAAATTCTGTCTGTTTTTTCCCCTTCTGATTTATGGTGTGAAAAAAAAAGATTGAAATCCAAAATCCCCTCAGTAAAAACCTTTAACTCTTAATATGTCAACAAAATCAAACAAGAACGTTGAACCTGGCTTTATTCAATATTTTAAGATTTAGATTTCTGTTCTGGATATTTAATCAAATCAGTGCATATTCAATTAGACAATGCTTCATTTGCATATTTAAATATTTCCGAAATGTTTTAATACAGAAAATATAAGCAATTCTTCATGTAATCAATCAAGATGAATGGTGATATCCATCCGTATTCCATACAGAGGTTTTGCCTCAACTGTGTTAGAAAGCTCGTGTGTAAAGCATATTGAACTGCTTTAAAAATAATGATCATATTTACCAGTCTTCTCTCTCCTGCTGTAGATGAGCTCATCCCTGAACACTCGTCCACACACCAAGAACTGGACTGAGATCAGGATTGACTCTGGTGGGAATGTGAACTCTCTGTGTAGAGCTCTGACTGAACTGAAGAAAACTCATGATGAGACTCTAAATGAAAAAATCAGTCAAACTGGTATGTGAATATCAAATACAGTGTATAGATCATTTTTGTTATTAACTTTTTTTGAAATTACATTTTTCAAGGATTTTGAGATCACCACAATTATTTTGTCTCAGTCTGCAAAAGATCACAATGTTTGAAAAATATAATCATAACTTAAACTTGCCATGTCAGCATTACTGTCACGAACTGCTCCGAGACGAGGTTCCAAATGCAGTATTTATTGAACAGGGAAATCCAAAGACGTAATCCAGGACAGGCACGGTCAAACACAGGCACAGTCCATGCAGACACACAACACGGGCAAAAGAGTAATCCAGTGATGTGACGTTCGGCACTGATGCTTCGAAGCTTGTATCAAAAAAAACGAACCGTCTCACATTGAAGCAGTGTATCGGAGCTTGATTAGTTTCGCCATAACCACGTGATCTGTGACGTCTGAAGCTTCGTTTCCACACACAGTCACAGTCAACATGCAGATGTTTCCCTTGTCTCAAAAACACATAAAATAACACTTAATTCCGATATTTATAAAGCATGATGGGAACTAACAATGGTGTCTCTAAATAATCCTGCATGATTTAAAGTCTGCGTGAACCGGAAGTTGCAAACGACTTTTCTCAAGTGTTGTGACGCATTTCCGAGTGAAAGGGAATATTGAACAGAGGGTTTTACTTCAGCGCTCCTCCTCTCCATCTCTCGCCCACAGCAGAGTAACGGTTTGAGGGAGTGGTTAAGCGATTAACCAACCCAAGCCGTCAAGCCTATGTCATCAGAAAAAGACCCAGACCCGGAAGTAACTTTTCAGACTTTCATTAAAGATAACTTCGGCAAACAATTTTTTTTCTTAACTTGCACGGATTAATTGTTCACCACAAGACTAGTAATATCCGCTAACAAAGTAAATAGTAGGGGTGTAACGATACACCAATGCCACGGTTCGGTTCATATCACGGTTTTGGAGCCTCGGTTCGGTTCGGTTCGGTTCGCTGTGGGGGCAAGAGGTTCCTGGTGTAGCAGATCCAGTTCTGTACATAAGAAATTCCACACAGCAGACAGCAGGATGGCTTCAAACGACTGAATTTATTGACCCTGGAAACATATGGGACAATTTGATCAGTATATTTCCGTTGCGCCAACCTCTTTCCACGTTATACACAATATTAAGTGGGAAGAGTGAAAGGAAAACAAGTGCGTCTTGCCTCGCCACTTAGGTAAAGTTGGTTTTATATTCGCATATTCGCACATTCGCGGACTTCCGCGTTCAATAACTCGTGAACTAAACGTTGTTGCTACACAAAACACCTATCACATATAACTACACATATAACACCAGAAGCTACAACCTATTTTTCCTCAAAACGATCTTTCCTTCGAGCGGGTGGGACAAAATACATTGATCTCTATGCGCAGGCTTCTAAGAAGGGACCATCTGCAAAGTGCAAACCTGAAGGAAAGCTCGTTTTGAGGAAGATTAAAATATTGAAACAATGTTATTTGTGTAGGAACAATATTCAGCTCACGAGATATTGATTATCTCGGTGAATATCTGAATATAAAACCAAATTTACCCAAGGTTCAGCCTGGATCATGACCTTCAGTACCACATACGTGGACAGCGCCACGAACATAGTCAAGTTTAAAAAAAAAAAAGTTGCCAAACAGGGTAAACATAGTTTTAGGTTTGATATTTGATGCGTATTCACCTAGACTGCTTTAGTTTACTTTTGTGTATTCTACATACAGTACGCAAATATTTTTATGTAAAACTTACAGTAATTCACCAAATGGATGTTTTCATGTTCCAAAGGTTGTAGTACTTTCCTAGTGACCAGATTGACTTACTACAGGTCAAATTGTGACAATACCTCGCTTACTGTACGTACAATTGACAAATAAGTTTATGAAAAATTACTGTAATTCACCTAAAGTATTTTTTCGTGTTCCTAAGGGCGTAGTGCTTTCCTAATGACCTGACTGACCTACTACAGGTGAAATTTTGCCAATAACTCCCTTACTGTACATACAGTACACAAACACTCAGGCTAACCATAAGCTACATTAGCATTAAGCTAATTTAGCTTGCTAATCTGGTTAACATGCTTTTGTGTTCTCATTCTTACATTGAAGCCTCTCCTCGGCAGTTTAGTAAGACAGTGTCAACTGAGTGGCACAAGCTGCTAAACCATGTACTACGAGCCCCGAACCATTCCGGTCGTGGTTTCGAATCCTGTGTGGCACATGCCCAGACCGCAAGAGGTACTGTGGCCTTAAGTGGTGGAAAAGTTGCTTCTTTTCCAGATATGGTGTCTATATGTGAAGGACCTCAATAAATACCAACATGCAGCAAATGTATATAAAAAATTATAATTTTGAGTTGCTTCTCACTTGAAGTATGGACCTTATGCACAAAAACACAACTTCCCAGTGGCGCAATGAGATGAGAGTCAGGCATCTGACCCAGAGATAGTGGGTTCAAGCCCGTGTGGAACGTCTTTATAAAATTGTGTGTAATGTTGTGTCATCGATTCCTTTATTATTTAACATTGTACTAATCTTTCTTCCTCCTGGGTTAGAAATAAGTTTGTCTTGTTCATTATGTGTTCATTCTCATCTGAACTTCTGTTCATTTTGAGTTCATTTTCACCTGTACTTCTGAACAAGCTGTTTTTTCATGTATGTTTAATTTCTGCTGTTTTTACTCTTCCTGCTCTTGCTGCTGCTTCAGGGGCTTGGCCCCGTATCGCTGCTTGCAGCTATATTTCCACTTGTTCCTTAACCTGTAACCAAGAATACTAACACACACAGACACAGTTTCTTCAAGATTGGATTTGGCCAGGCTTTAACAATAAACAGGAGAGTATTCTCAAAACATCAAGATAACATGTTCTTTCTCTCACACTTTAAATCAACTGTAAAGTAAAGACTTTAACTAAGAAATGGTCTCTCAACTATAGACTTCAATGACCCCTGCTGAGACCATTGCTATCAGAGTACCCTAGAAAAGCAGATGGATGTAGTAACACCTGTTAAAGAAGTCCATATTTCATCTCTGGAAGCCGGGCTAAATGAGCAAGCACTGTTACTGCATTCCTGGCATGGGCCAGACCCTTCAGTCACACCTCAGATATCAAATACAGACATTTAAAGGATACATTAAATAACATTTTCGATAATCACACTGGTAATTTCTATAACAAAGTAAAATCTCATAAGCCTAGAGAAGTCATTCAACTCATTTGATATTTAGAAGGAAAAATATTGATTAATACCTTGATTCAAATCACTCATTAGAATCCAGAATCCACTTCTTCGGGACTTCATAACAAAAACTAAACTTGAATCATTACAATAAGGGTGTTGCTTATTTATAATGTTGAAAATATGCTTAAGCTAAAATCTTTACCGTTATTTTAATCAATGAAATAAATGTGTTGTACAAGGAACAGCAGTTCTAATACTTTTATCTAAAACATTTGTCAAAATGAATTGAGTAGAGTGATCACTAGGAACATACTATAACCTTTGGAACATGGAACAAGCTGAAATTACAGTATTTTTTTCATAATAATATGTATGTACTGTACTTACAGTAAGGTCGATATTGGCAATATTTAAACTGTAGTAAGTCAGTCTAATCACTAGGAAAGTACTACAACCTTTGGAATATAAAAAAAATATTATAGGTGAATTACAGTTTATTACATAAACATATGTAATAAACATGTAATTATGTGTATTACATAAACATATTTGATGATTGTACAGTAAGGGAGGTATTGTCAAAATGTCACCTGTAGTAAGTCAGTCGGGTCACTAGGAAAGTACTACAACCTTTGGAACATGAAAAAATACTTACAGTGAATTACAGTAATTTTTTCATAAACTTATTTGTCAATTGTACGTACAGTAAGGGTGGTATTGTCACAATTTGACCTGTAGTAAGTCAGTCTGGTCACTAGGAAAGTACTACAACCTTTGAAACACAAAAAAATACTTACAGTGAATTACAGTAATTTTTTCATAAACTTATTTGTCAATTGTACATACAGTAAGGGTGGTATTGTCAAAATGTCACCTGTAGTAAGTCAGTCGGGTCACTAGGAAAGTACTACAACCTTTGGAACATGAAAAAATACTTACGGTGAATTACAGTAATTCTTTCATAAACATATTTGATAATTGTACGTACAGTAAGCGAGGTATTGTCACAATTTCACCTGTAGTAAGTCAGTCCTTTCACTAGAAAAGTACTACAACCTTTGGAATATTAAAATAAAATCACTATAGGTGAATTACAGTTTATTTCACAAACATGTGCAATAAAAATATGTAATAATATATGTAATAATATGTTTATTACATAAACATATTTGATAATTGTACAGTAAGCGAGGTATTGTCAAAATTTCACCTGTAGTAAGTCAGTCTGGTCCGCAGGAAAGCACTACAGCCTTTTGAACACGAAAAAATACTTACTGTGAATTACTGTAATTTTTTTAAAAACATATTTGTCAACTGTATGTACTGTAGGGGAGTTTTTGTAAAAAATCTCACCTGTAGTAAGTCAGACTGGTTACTGGGAACATGCTACAACCTTCGGATAGTAAAAAATCCCTTTGGTGAATTAATGTAATTTTATTCTAAAAAGTACTTATGTAAATTGTGTACAGTGAGGCAGGTTTCCTAAATACAATCATTATAATGCACTTTTTATTGTTGCTAAAGTACAATCAATAGCATTAGAACACATAATGTGAGAGATATTTGCTGGTACATCTGTAGTTTGCAAAAATGTAGTTGTCTGTTTGCACACAATGAAAAAAAAGACAACTTTTTAGACGGTCCCTATCTTGTTCACCGCACTACATTGGACATTCAGTGGACATTCGCAAGTTTGTATGCCATTAAAACAATACTTGCCCATTTTGAACGTTTGTGGAAAATGTTGTAGTTCACCATCCTTGTCCTAAAGATCATGTAGCTGCTTTTATTTTGCAAAAATATGCTTTATTGCATATGTTATTGAGACACTTTTTAAGCAAAAAAGTGTGAATGTGCGAATATAAAACCAACTTTACCTAAGTTGCCTCGCCAGCGTCCATTTGCGATCTCAGGCTGACGTAATACAATTGTATACATGTTTAACATTATAGTCTAACAGCAGTAATGGATTATTTGCTTTAATGTGTAAAGGAAAAATAAAGAAAGTAATAAAATGGCTGGATGTGTATTCTTTGAACATATCACTAATAATAACATATAAGAGTAATGTTTGTACGTATCAAACAAATATTCTCTCAAGACATCAGGCACATTTACATTATACTCTTTAGAAATGCAAAACCAGCGTAATAGCTGCAAATAAAGATGGAATACATCAGCTCAAAAGCACAATCCACAAATACATTATAGACCCAAATTACATAAATTAGATCACTTTATACTGGTTAAATTGAATAATTGAACATACCTGGAAACATATGGGACAATTTGATCAGTATATTTCCGTTGCGCCAACCTCTTTCCACGTTATACACTGTGCACAAATCACGAGTTAGCTAACTCCACGTGCGTCAGATAAAAGTCACATAAAACTCACAATGACACAACATGCATGTGTATAATCGATTCAGTAACACATTGTGCTAAATATTTAATGAACTTTAACCGAATTAACACTTAAACATACCAATATTAAGTGGGAAGAGTGAAAGGAAAACAAGTGCGTCTTGCCTCGCCAGCGTCCATTTGCGATCTGAGGCTGACGTAACTCACGCACTCTCTAAAGCATAACGCGCAACACTGATAAATGTCCCACTTAACGAAACACCTTAATTGACAGTTCCTAACCACAATAACATTGCATGGCTCGCTCATATAAGTATTTAATACAAAATTAACACTCAAGTATTTTACCCAATAGAAAAATTTGTTTTGGGAAGTTCATCATATAAAAATACAATTAATATTTCTTTCTTCCCAACTTGCTACACTGGCAGGGCACCAGCAAGAATAAAGAACACTATTCACTTTTAACTTAATAACATTACCAATAATTTAACTCATTAACTATCTTTTTACTGTATTATTTATTCATCTTTGTTAATCTTAGTTAATAAAAATACAGCTGTTCATCCTTTGTTTATTCATTTTTCTTCACAGTGCATTAGGCTAACTAATGTTAACAACTTTTGATTTTAATGAGACTAATCGTAAATGGTAATAGTTAATGTTAACTAAATGTAGTTAACTAGAGTTTAATAAATTGAACTTTATTGTAAAGTATTACCGATTTAGACGTCTGGTGAGTTGTTGGATAGATCAGTTGTTTTAACCATTCATTAAATGGAATCAGTTCAAAGGAGTCATTAGTGCGCGAATCGGAGGTGTCATTAGCGGACGTGTACGCGTTTTGTGTGATTATCCTGTCAGTTTAGGACATTGCACAAGATTTGTGTCAACACAGTAAACATTTAATCACTGGATAGGTTTTTAGGTTTATTGAAAGTGTGGTTTGTCTCAGCTGAATGTGCGGAACGCTTTTCAGAGAAGATAAGGCAACGTTTTTTTTTTAGCACAATACACACCTGAAGTGAAGATAATGGGTAGACGCTCAGTCTAGGTGCTAATTCTGGGTTTATCACCAGGTTCACTCAGATGTGTCGGCCAGAACACCACTTAAGGCCAAATATTCCAGAGTATGAAATGAAGAGCTGAGAGAAAGTTCTTATTATTCCGTTTATTCTTTGCTTTTTCTTGTGTGAGTGAGTTTGAGGGTGAATGTAATTATGAGTGTGTGGTTTCTATAAAGAGAGAAACAAAATACAGATGAATAAAGGAAACATGCATACACTCATTCCTCCTTAAGCACTAATATACATTACAAACATAAAATAAATAATAGTCAGAATATGACTATATATCTCTTAAACTCTAAGAATGTAAGCAGAAAGAAAGGATTCAAACACTTATATGGGATTCTCAGATTTCCTACTATGCATTAAGTTACCAATAACGTAGATATAACCTTCTGTCGTCTATAAAATACTTCAAAGCCTCAATAGCGGTCCAGATAATATTTAACACCACTTCATATTTGCTCAACCAACGTACTGAACATTCATAACAACAAATAGTAAAGTATAAGCATGTCTAAACACGATGCTGTGACATATTTTGACCCGACGTACTGAATCAGATGGACCCCGAAGCTAGAAAGTAACGTACGAACGTGGATATAATCAACACAACGGTCGCGTAGCGACCCTTAAACTCCAAACTCTCATCCATAGCAAATAGCAGAAATAACAGCAGACAAAGAAATACAATATCACGAGTAATGCAGCAGATATACTTACTTTCCTCATTTACGCACACTCTGAAGAAAAGTGTCCCTCACAATTATCATCCGACCGACGATCTCTATCTTACAGCATACTAACAACTGTGACAACCAACCGACTATCTCTATCGTACTGCATACTAACTGTGCAACGTCAAATTTAACTATTCATGGGTTTCAGTCACGTGACTTTTTTGTTGTGGCCGCCATCTTTAGGACCTTTGAGTTAAATTGAGTAGTATCTCCCTGGCGATTGGAAAGATGTCGCACACTAAAATAGCACACCTCACTGCAGACGAAAAGCAACGGTACTTAAATAAAATAGATACTTTAGGTATAGATCCTTATTTACTGCCAAACGAACTGCTGACTCCATTAAAGTCTTGTAAAAAACTTGCCAGATTTGACGTTTGCTGATATTTATGGTGCGATCTGTGAAAAAAACAGAGGGGGGGATGTTTTGAAACATTTTTATTCATAAAAATAAATCATGAGAACATGAACTTCATCACTGCATGTGCAGGAATTGTAAAATCTTTTTTATTAACTCATGAAGTAGCCTAGCGCAATATTTTTACTCTAATAGCTTATCTTTCTCCACACATAACTGTGATCATGCAATAACGTTAACTTTACATCGCGATGATGAGCTACAGTGAAATGATAGAAAAGACATTATCTGTGTTAGCAATTCGCGTTAAACGCGTCTTTACATTATAGTGGAGTGCAGCGCGACAGAAGTGTAGCACGGACAAGTGGATCACCGCCGTGAGTAATCATTTTAAAATAAAATTGACTAATCAAACCACGGATCCGTGATAAGTTTTGTGATCCGTCTCGCCACTAGTGTAGTAACGTTAGCACTATGATCACTTTGAGGGGAGGATAAATTTATCCCCACCGGGGATAAAAATAATTAAGGCAGGGACATTGACCAGAAAGGGGGAAATCCCACGCATCCCCCCCGGCAAATCGTCCACAATCCCTCTCCATACACCGGCGAAGCTCTCAAGGCATTTAAAAGCACTGAAGCCTACCTCTACTTTACTTCGGGATGGGTTAATGATCCCAAAATCTATCATCTGGAGATGAAGAAAATGTTCTTGATAACAGGACGGGTGTTATTAACGTTACTCGAGTAATCGCTGCATTGCTGAACTGAATTGCTAATAATGTCGGTAAAGCACATCTCCTGTATTATTATTGAGGTTTGGACACCATTCTCATTTATTTGTAAAGCGCTTTTCACAATATCGTTTCAAAGCAGCTTTACAGAAAATGCATGGGTCATTACAATTTAGAGGGTCCAAGTTATGCATTTCAGAAATGTTTAAAAATCACGCAGTTATCTATAATCTATTAATCTAAACAATGTATTAATTTAAGGCAGAAACAGTGAGCAGTAGTTTAGCATACTCACTCAAAAAAATTACTCTTTAAAATAACTTAATTCAATTATGGACAGTGGTTCCACACAAGCAAATTAAGTTGTATTAACATTAATGGATTTGTTTGACTCTATGTAAGCTCCTTGTGTTGTTACAACACAACTGAATTAAAAAATAGTAATGAACAATCAAATCCATGAAATTGATTCTCTGTAACTTAAACCGGTTAAGTTTAGCGAAAATGCTTTGTTTATTTAAAACTGGACTGAACGAAATATAGTGTGATGGATTTAAATGATTTCTCAATTGAACTTCTAGACTATAGCTATGAAAGAGCACTTATTAACATTTTAAATGTTAAGTTTTGCAATGCTCCTTCAGCCAAAGGAAATTAACTAATTTGAATCAGTCCGCACCCTAACCAAATGCTCAACTCTTCTCCACAATGGTAACCCACTGTAATTTAAATGGTTCTAATAATCACAATGTAATCGAATATTAAACACAATTACACACTATCAAGTCTTCCTCTTTTCTCATTTTCTCAAAAACACATAAAATAACACTTAATTTCAACATTTATTCTCTCTTAATTTAGCTATATGCAAAGCATGCTGGGAACTAAGCACCGCCCAGTTTCAGATAATGCAACACAAATCATTCATGTAATCCAACGCAAACAGATTAAGTAAACTTAGTTTTTTTTTTAATTCCAAAATTAAACCCTTTACATTAGTTTAACGATTTATAATTAAGTATAGTGGAAAATTATACAGGTTAAGTTAATTAAATGCAATATAATAGTGTTTTGGAGGTCAAATAAATATATCTGTGTTACTTTAACAAAAAATAATTGGGTAAAAACAACAGTGCCACAAAACCATTTTTTTGAGTGCTGAAGCAGGTAACAACATCATTCAGCCATATAGTAATTTTAGTAATACATAAGTTTAGTAATGTAAAAATAGATAGCTGTCTAGAATGACGTTATACGTGTTCCAACTGTAAACTACATGTTTTAATTTAGCTAGCTAACCTGTAATATGCAATAATAATGTAAAATTAAAAGTAATTTTGGTGAAGCATTCACAAAGCCTCAGTGTAACACCGGATAACAGTACAGGAAGATGGGACTGGTAACGTTAGGTGTGCGAGTCATTCTACGAAACGGGTGCCATTTCCACGTTGCAATTTTCCAAGAACAAACTTTTTTTTTTTTAAACTTACAACTTTAAAGATATGTTAATCCTCCAAAAACACCTCAGGCACAAAATCCTTAATAATATTATCCTTTTTATTCAGACAAGGGAGTCTTTCTTGTAGCTACCACCCCGTCACGGACAATATGAATGCCAGTAGAGTAGTAAAAAAAGATATTTATGCACGCAGTGATCCCTCTTTATAGCAGCAATCCATCTCTGACGACGCTCAGGGTTTTTGGGGATATTGTAAAACGTTAATTTCTCATTTCTTTGAGATTTGCTGTTATCGCAGCTTACAGCAGATAGACGGCATGTTTGGATTCGGTCCTACAAATGGCGGCCACACTGCTGTGTGACGTCACGTGAAACCCATGAATACAAACCAGCGCGCGCTTTACCGTCACAAGCACTGAATAAACGAGAGTAAACATGAAACATAAAGTACAATATGGTCTGAATCCTAAATAATTAGTAGGCTACTAAATAAAAGCAAAACTGACATAACTTTGGGGCCTTTTCTACAACACCGGTAATTCAGGAAAAAAATCTCCCATTGCTCCACGTGAAGCTTCGGTCTTCCGACCTTTTACCATCTTGTCAATTCAAGATTTTGATTAATATGCGCAAGAGAGGGAGTGACAGTTAAGACGGTGAGAGTGCGCGCGTGGCCGGGCTCTCTCTCTCTGCTCGTTCTTTCAGTAAATACTGTCACAAGCGCAGCAGTCTGTCATCTAACTTACATCACTCACCAATCAAATAAGGCTTTGGCGGGATAAAAATTCACTTTGGCGGCCGCAAAAAAAAAACGTAATATGTAGCGGACAGTGTTGATTCTGTGGCGCACCGCCCACGAATTAGTCTATGTGTGGGAAACACTGTAGTCTAACTGCCAAGCATGAATCGTGATCGATCACCAAATATAACGTGCCATGCACTTGGAAATCAAAAGTTAGTGTAATATTTAGTAAAAATACAGCTTTCATTAGTTGTTACAAATGTAGGCTACTAATTACTATTTAATCAAATGTCAGAAAAAAATAGTTTTGTGACCTAAGGTGAAGTGAGAGCTGGGAGGGGCAGAAGGGGGCGTGGCGCTTTCGGTTCGAAATGAGAGTATCGCGGTTCGAACCGTAGGTGGTGTATCGCGATTTTTCGGTTCGGTTTGAATATCGTTACACCCCTAGTAAATAGGGTCAATTTTGATTTCATGCCAACTCTTAAAATAAATATGTAGCCTTCTTTCCTTAATTTAATCAGCTTAATCGATTCCTCAAATTTTCCTTAAAAAATTAGGAAAATGTATCTCTTGGTTTTATTAGTGAAATGCTCTCATGCCACTGATGCGGCCAGAGAGAAACTCACTGTTAACATGGAATTATTGCTTTAAATAATTCATCATTATACTGTCATCTGTGTCCACAGGGTTGAAGTTTGTGCAGAAGTTTGCAGGTACAGTGTGACTGATGCCATTTTCTTTAATACACGTACAATGCTTTGTTTATAATCTGTATTACAGTTTTTTACAATCGCTATGACAGTTTTTTCAATACATTTAACAATTTTCCTAAACTCTTAACACACCAACACACCTAAAACACACAATTGGCAAAACGGTTAAATTTCATGCTCAAAATCACACATTGTAAACTAAACTCCAAAACTAATTTTCAAAATACAATAATACACTAGCACAATACACTATATCTAACAAAACACTGCAAATATGTTTCAAAATCAAATAATTATTCAAAACACTAACACATGTTCTCTTCCAACAGGAACATTTAGTCAATCATAACACAATGACAAAAAAAAAAACACTAACATCAGCTAAAATTACAGAAACTGCATTATGTTATGTGTCAGGTCTGCCCTTATACAATAGACAGTATATTGTATTGAATATACATTTTTCTCTACATTTTTGTTTTTTTGAGTTTAGTAAATGCATGCATTTCTTCTTTTGCTGCAGAAATTCAATACAAAAAAAATACAGTAATGACCATCTCAGAGTAGCTTTATGTACAGTTTACGAAAAAATAAGACAGAGACAGAATTGCTGCAGTAAAGACTTTATTTGCAAAAGGACATTACTGCAAGATATACCTCTCCCTTGTCCTGGTCCTTGCCCCACTCCTCTCCCTTGTCCTGGTACTCGTCTTCCTCTCCCCGTGCAGGCATTTTTCTTTCTTTCTTTCTTTCCTCTTTCTTTCTTTCTTTCTCTCTTTGTGTTGCTCTATATTGTTCCTCTTCCACACAAGATCAGCCCAAAGAGTCCTCTTTTACATTATAACATATGGTCATGCGATTGAAATAAACTCAACACCTGAGTGAAATTCCTTGGATATCAGCTGTAATTTATATATTTGCAAAACTTCAATAAGCTGTTTCTCATTAGCAATGGAATAAAATACAGGGAATATATTTGTGTTTCAATTCACAATATGAACAGCTGTTCACTTTGACTTTAGCCTATACGTTATGTTTAGAACATGATGTTATCTGTTCATACAGTGTGAAAGCATTTGTAAATTTGGCAGTAAAATTACATTGTTTTGGTATTCGTTAAGCTTGTGTGTAAAAGAAGTTCAAGCATTTTAAATTTGTGTTAACTGTATGCATTTTGTGTCAAAGCAACAAGAAATGTGTTAATTGTATAGCCTACAAAGACGGACGTTGTGCTAACTGTGTTAAGAGTTTAGGAAACTTGTTAAATGTATTGAAAAAACTGTCATAGCGATTGTAAAAAACTGTATATAGTGTACATCTGAAAATGTTTGTTCTGAAATTGATTGATAATGTCTGATCTCTCTCAGTGGATGTGACTCTGGATCCTGATACAGCGAATCCACATCTCATCCTGTCTGATGATGGAAAACAAGTCAGTGATGGAGACATTAAGCTGGACGTCCCAGAAAACCCAAAGAGATTTGATAAGAGTTTTTGTGTTCTGGCAAAGCAGGGATTCAGTTCAGGGAGATTTTACTATGAGGTGCAGGTGAAGGGAAATACTGATTGGGATTTAGGAGTGGCCAGAGAATCCGTTAGCAGGAAGGGGACGATCACACTGAGTCCTAAGGATGGATACTGGACTGTGATTCTGAGGAATGAGAATGAATATGATGCTTGTGATGATCCACCTGTCTCTTTATCTCTGAGAGTGAAACCTGAGAAGGTTGGTGTGTTTGTGGATTATGAGGAGGGTCTGGTCTCTTTTTATGACGTGGAGTCCAGATCTCATATCCACTCTTTCACTGGTCAGACTTTCACTGAGAAACTCTATCCATATTTCAGCCCATACCCTAATGATGAAGGTGAAAACTCAAACCCACTGATCATCACTCCTGTCTCACCTTTACTGGATTAGAAAATGTAAATAAAACGAAAAAAAGAGATTTTGCACTAAACCACAATCAAGTAGATTTTATCAGAACACTTAATAATAATACAATTAAAAATCACTGCAAACTATAGTTAATTAACAGTTTATAAACTGTATTAATACATGAATAGACTAGCCTTGCTAACGCCAGACCCAATTCTCGTTGAGACTTGGGTCTGGGAACCACATGCGCATTTTCTCGTATTTGAGGCGTGGTTTACGAATGCGCCGGCGCCGTTTATTGGGTGCTATGAATGTCTATCAAATGCGCCTGTACGTAGCTCATAGCCAATCGTTTCCATTATACCAGATGACGTATGTAGAGAAATGGTTTAACGCCAAACGCTGCTCTTTTTTCTAAATAAAATTGCGATCTAAACTACTTAGAACAATATCTAAGGCTGCATCAAAAGGTAGCTTCGCGTCTGCTGCCATGTTGACTCCATAGATATAAACAAACTGCTTAGTTGTGTCGCAAAGATGTCGTCATCGTCTTGCTCCCTAAACGAGGCGAAAATCAGGTCCATGGTTTCCAGACTGCCTTTCAGCGAGAATAAAATCGCGCTGCGCAAAGGAAGTCTGGGGAAACCCAGGCTATGAATAGACAGTATTCAATAATGAGATCTTCATTCATTTTCATGGTAATTAAAAAGTGTCATTGTTTAATTCACTTATATATACAGAGTTAGATAATGCTTTGCTAACAAATTATTAACCATAAATGTGTGACCACTTTGGAGTAGGTCACAGAAAAAGTTATTAATTAATTGTTTTAGTCCAGCCTTTATTGCACATTAATTACATTCATATTAAGAGTAGTAAAATGTTTACAAATACACACACACACAAAGAAACAAACACTCTCACAGCCAATCACAGCAGTGGGCGTTTACACTGAAGTCTCACAGCCAATCACACCAGTGGGCATTTACACTGATCGTCTCACAGCCAATCACAGCAGTGGGCGGTTACACTGACGTCTCACACAGACACGCCTCTTCAAACAGAAATCAGAGGCTAAAATCAGGAAATAAAACGGCCATTTGTTTCTAAATTGTGACCATTTTTTTATGTAAAAATTATATTAACATTATAAGTGCACCTCATTATAAAATAAAATAAAAATCCAGTTCATGACCCCTTTAAAGGGTAACTAAACACTAAACCAACTTTTTTTAGTTAATGATCTGTGAGAATGGAGCTTCATAAATGCTGTTCATTGATTCGAGTACTTTTTTTAACATTTGAGTATAAAGTGTTTTAATTTTCAAATATATGGTGTAAAAACGTCTGAGTGCTGCCCTCTTCAGGTTAAACGGAATCTCCTGAAGTAGGGGTACTCTCTGACGTAGGGTACTCTGTGACGCTACTCTGCCACGCCCCTGGCTGCCCCTGGTATAAAAGCATCTGCTTCCGTCAAAACCACTGTAGCGAGTCAGGAGTTTGAAATTGGAATTACGAGTATTGAAAACGATCAGGATAGCGTATTTTAGCCTATGATTTTAGCATCTAGTTAGCATAGCATTTATATAGTTATTTAGATTATTTCGTGTAGCCTAGCTAGTTATTTAGCATAGTTGTTAGTGTTGTTAGAAGCATAGTTAGTTAGTAGCATAGTATTGCATCAGTTAGGATAGTGTAGATTTTTAGCATCAGCTTTATCTGTGTTTAGTACAGTGGTATAGGTGTAGTGTTGCCGGTTGCAACAGCACTGCTGGACTGTATAACTTTCCCCCAGACTTGGAAATTAGGCGCCAGTGTTTACATGCACTTGTGTGCCAAACGCTGCTCTTCCTGCATGGACTCCACAAACGCCGGCGCGTTTTGCTGGATTTTTTTTTTCACATAGCGGCAAAATATGCTTAACGGAGGTCTATAGGGTATATGTCGAACGTCGCATGACGAAACTGGAAACCTGGTCTCATCGCATCCGCTTGTCATAGAAAGTGTTAACAGCCGTATGAACTGACGCCGATATCTATGGAATTTTAAGGTAATCAGCTAACCTACCTATCTCACTTTGTTATTGGCGTTTTATTCTATTTAAATATATTAACGTTAGTGTGAAGATTTTTTTTTTTTTTTACTTTTAAATATCGATCTTCACATGCGAGGGACATTGGTTATGATCATCTTTGCTCGCTCCTTTTAAGTTATCTTGAGTAAAACAGTAAAAAAATGCATCAAGCACATACAAAAGACCTGAACCGGAAGCGATGCCTTCTGTTTTCCGGTTTCGTAATGCGACGTTCGACATATAGGGACATCCCGCGTGACGTCACGCCATTTGGAGCAGCCATTTTGACGGAATAGAAAGTGCTAAACCGCCGGTGATACCACAGCTCGTCGCGAAATATACCTATCATGCCCGAGCGATGCTGTGCAGTTGGATCCGATCAGATACGTGATCATACAAAAGGAATATCTTTGTAATGTATCCCTAAATAAATAAAACGGAGAAACAAGTGGTTGGTGGCAATAAACAGGTGATTTTGTTTTGTGTTTTCCCCTGTAAACTCAGTTTAAAGATTATTACAGGTAACGTCACTATAATTTGATTATAAAAATACATAGACCAACTTTTGCGGTGATGATTGAATAATCCTTCCCCGCTGGCGTCCAAATCAAAGAGTTGCTGACCCATCCGGACTCGTGATACCGATAGCATGCTAACGTTAAGCTTCTGTATGCTTTTAATGAAGCTCCGGTGTAGCGTTAGCGTGATGGGAAGTGAATAATGTAGCTGTAAATGTCACCGAACTCAATGTCAGGAAGTTGTTCTACACATTTAATGCCTGTAAAAAGAACTTGTGGTGCTTCATATGGATCTATGATTCCTATAATTCTCCTTTTGCAGGAGAGATGCAAGTGGGAAATCCTTATTTACCTTTTGAATATTGAGCGCCTTATGAACTTTATATAAAAGCTGACGCGGGACAAAATGCCCGGTCTCCCAACACGTTGAACTGACCAAAGCCACTGTGCAATTTTAATAGGCTACTTTTAAACGCTCAGTAATGTCAGTTTTATGTATTTTCTGAGAGGGGGCGGGCGGGATTTTTGTTGGGAAAGTCCGGGGAGAGACGCACAATTCGATTAGACTGGATAAACACATGCAGCATCTTAATTGTTAAGAAAATGAAACGAAATGAATGAATAAATAAATCAAGCCTTTATAACATAACACTAGGCTATACGTTATCATACAACATTCAGAAAAATGCTGCACGCGCACCCCTAGTTCCTACGTCTATGGCCCAATGACGCTACTATGAGTATTTACTAGCTAAATAAATGCGGGTCGGGTACAAAATGTTCTTTCCTTATTTTTTGCGGTCCGAGTTGCGGGCGGGTTAGTTGAAAACGTCGGTCGGGTGCGGGTTGTTTGTACATTGACCCGCGCATCACTGCACTGAGTAGCTGACGGATGTATTCCGTCAAAATGGCTGAAACGCGGCTAGGGGTCACGTGACTGGGAGATCCCTATAGCCTATAGTAATAATAATCCACTCAGATACTGGACCCATTCTCTCTTGCGCGGCTGCTTCGCTAGCATCGTCGGATGCCGATTGCAATGCGGGAGTTAATGCGATGCGACACCGCAGTTTGAGCTCGCGGCTCGAATTGATATGGTTTTGGCTCTGTGTCCACAGACAATTCGTCCACTTCAGGGGAAGATGGGGGAGAAAAGTCCTCGACTTTAAATGACCGCTCTGTTGTAAAGCTACTTGTGTCACTCTCCATCTTATCGAGTCTGACAGCAGCTGTCAATCACTGCGTCACTGCGGGTCTGTCAATCACCCGCTCAGCCCCGCCCTCGGTTCGTCCGTTGGGCTCTGCCCACTTTTCCAGCATTTTTCAAATATTGCCAGTGGGTGGAGTCAGGCTCTGACCAGGGGTTTAGTTACCCTTTAATGTCAAATAAAGTTAGCACTTAATTTAATGACATAATCTAAAGTGAGAACTATTTATGGTTAATAAGTTGTTAACAAAGCATTATCTAACTCTGTATATAATAGCGAATTAAACAATAACACTTTGTTAATTAAAGTGACAATAAATGAAGATCTTATTATTTGAATATAGTCTATTAATGTATTAACTATAAATTGTTAATCAACTATAAACTAACAGTTTGCAAATGATTTGTAAATACTTTATTACTGTATACTTATTATAAATTGTTACCGATTTTACTTACAATTATTAAATATATATATATACAAGTGCAAAAAAACATCAACTATAATCAAATATATTTCATCACGGCTACATTTGAATGGCCAATTCATTACGAGTCTATATATTTCTAATCAACACAATGATTTGTTTGCTTTTCTCTTTCATTTATACTTTGCTTTTGCTTTTCAAATATACTATGAAATTGACATATGATTTAATATTATATATGGTTACATTTGACGTAATATGCAACATTTCCTGTGAAGGTGTTTCTACATGTTACTTTGTAAGGAAATCTCTGAAGCCATTTTCTCTCTCTCCTCTCCAGCTGTAAACATTGAATTACTGAAATATTGAGGTTCTTGATTTATATTGTAATAACTGCATCATCTGAATAAAGACAAGTGTTCAATTTAATAACTGATGTCGAGTATAATCTAAACAGCTTGCTAATTATTATTCAAATACACATTGGAGAACAATGAATATCTGCTCACATAAACATTACAACAGACAGGCAGGATATAATTAAAACATGGAGGATCTTTATTGTTGAATTACATTAATTGTGAATGAAAATTATTATTCAATGTAGTAAATATTCCTCAAGAGAAGCGAGAGCATTAGAAGGCTTCACAATGACAGTGTTTTTCACTTTGCTTTGACCACAATATCAGCAGTTTGTCACTTAACAATTAAAAAATCTATTATCTCAGTTTGTCACTTTCATCTTTCACATCAAGTCTAAAAATGACCACAGAAATGGTCAAAAATCAGTTATATTGTGGCAAATGTAAAGCAAAAAGAAATGGACGGGAACTAGAAAGAAAGAAACTGAAGTATTTGTTTTTACAAGCTTAAGGTCAATTCTGTCATATTTATATAATCAAATATAATAGATAATATAGTATAACTGCTTATCAAGACCAAGAAACATCATTATTAGTGTCATTTCCCCCAAAAGAGACTGAATTACTGAATCTGTTAAATAGCAGATTCTGCATGATATTGTAGTCAATCTACTCTGTCAAGTTATAACATTAATGAAAAACATGCTTTTGTATATAATCTATAGCATAGACTACATTCATACATTTATATTTGTTTTTATAGCCTTTCATTTGCACATTGATTGAAGGAGACAGGATGAGGACTAACATGTTTCTTTCCCCGAATATCCACTGACCTTAGAACCGCCCTATTTAGTATACTAGTATTTACTTGTATTTTATATTTTACGGTGTTTTTATTACATGAATGCGTTGTAATGAGTTGTAATTAATTGAAGGGAATTAAGCTGCATTTTCTAAATTCTGATTGGCAGTTAAGAGTTTGAGAGTTACCATGACGACTGTGGCGCATCCTCAGACAACAGAGCAGCACTTCAATAACACTCTTGTTTCGCTCACGCTCATTTAGTGCTAAAGGTTAGTAAAAATCATCATATTTCAGAGGAAAAAAACTGTTACTCAAATGCTTTAACGTATTACTATTGCATATCAAGTAAATGTTCATTTTATTAATCATTTTAGTACAGTTATGTCATAGAGAAGACTGATAGTGTAGCTATCGTTTAACTTAACGCTAACTTAACTTACCTGAGATCAGTCTGCTGTGTGAAAGGGTCTGAACAATTGATTTATATATTTATGTATGATAACACTTTAGTTACACTTTAGTCCAATTCTCACTGTTAACTAGTTGCCTATTAGCATGCATATTACTAGGATTGGCTATTTATTAGTACTTTTAAAGCACATAATAATGCCTTATTCTGAATGACCAAATTCTACCTTAATAACTATTAATAAGCAGTAATTAGGAGTTTATTGAGGTAAAAGTCATAGTTATTAGTTAGTTAAAAGTGAGAAGTCTTGTAAACTGGTCTAACTTAGGCATTTCCCCTTCAAAAACCTGAAATTCAAATAAATCCTTGTCCATAAAGCCAACAAAACAAGATCATTTTATATTTGGAGTTGAAATAATACTCACATATAACTGAAGCTGAATTGGAAAGAGTTCACACAGTCCCAAACACTTTTCCTTTAGCATTGCTGTATGAGCCGTGGATATGTGTGATTTATGTCACCGGGAGAAGAAATATTTTCTCAGCTACTTTTGAAGGGCCGTCAGTGGAGAAATACATAATATTTTTTTAGTAGGCTTTGACATAAAAAAAATAAAATAAAATAAAAAAAAACACCTTTTATCCTCCCTTGTTTGGCTTATGCTACTCTGAGCAATGCCTGAACTTTGTATTTTGAGCTCTTCCTGCGTTATTTTTGCCTCTTCACGATGACTCGCTTGCTGTAGTCCTCAGTTGTAAGTCGCTTTGGATAAAAGCGTCTGCTAAATGACTAAATGTAAATGTAAATGTAAATGTACCCTATTAGTATTATAAAAACTGCTCTCTCTCATTGTTTTGTCAGCCATGGCGTCCTCCGCTGATGACAGGACTCACAACACTGTTCCTATAGAGGAGGAGAGTCTAGAGAAGAAGGTAAAAGATTACTTTCATATTGTCATATTGAAGGCCTCGTAACTTTTATTTCAGCCAGTTTGATTGGACAAGCGGTGCAAGATGAGTCTTGAAATTGTGTTTTGCAGAAAAGAAAGATTATACATCTTAAAATTTGTATATAATATATGCCAAAAGTTAATTTTGTCAACTTTCAAAAGTACACAGCTTAGAGATATGAACTAAAAGCCACCAAACTCAATTTTAAAGTCATTAAATGCTTTTCAAAATAATTATTCAAATGATTAATATGGAATTAATATAGAAGATACCTGTGTGTTTCTCTGTATGTCTCATCAGCTGATTCAGACACAGATCGACGTTTATCAGATGATCCAGGACAGAATGAAGAAGATTCAAGAGATCCAGAACTCAGTAGAGCTGAGAAAAGTGAGTGGAATTAATATTACATTATAACATTTCAATCTGCGAGGTTCTCAATTAAATAAATTAAAATACATTTTAAGTGACATGAGGCCAGTAGATGATGAGAGAATTTCTATTTTATTTCACTAAACTATCCCTCATAATAACCCTTAAGGAAAATAAGTGTATTCATGTCTGCTTTTAGTATACTTCTTTTAAACTAAAAAATAAGAAAGTATACTTTCAGTCTACTTTTTATGTACTTCTCAGAAATATACTAAAAATTGCACTTATGTATCCTTACAGAAAAGTCTAAATATATTTGACCTATACTTGTACTCAATCTTTTGATTGAGATATACTTAAAACTATAAATAAGTATTCCAAGTATACTAGTTGGCTTGTAGTTTTGTTTACTCTTTTGATTGAGACTCTCCTATTAAAATATGTTTTACTTTCTTATAAACTTAAATTGTTTGAAAATATTAATTTATAAAGAAAACATATATGTTCCTAATTCTGAGTATCTGGTAAATGTACATACAAGTTTCACTGTTATACGGTAGGGGGCGCTATTGTGCATCTTCTGAAAGAGTACTGAATCTCCTGATCAAAACACAGGCGATAAAAAATATTGCTTATGCACATGAAAAATAACACGATCCTCAGACATACAACAGCATATAAAACAAAACTGCCTAACGTAACTGAATTAAATGTCGAATCTATAGAGAGGAAACGACTGTGAAGCATTTGTGGTGTTGATGGACTCGATCCACTACATCTGTGTTTTGATCATCGTTCTGAATCCCATCTGGTCCAAAGTCTTTGAAAAAAACACAAATTTTCTTAGCTTTTTGTTCAAATATTGCTTAAAATATTAATAAACTTACCCACATCTAAGTGTTGATAAAAAAAAGAATGCATGACGCTATAATAAAATGTTTTTTTTTTAAATGGAAAGACCTGAAGTACAGTTAAATATACAGTATTTCAAGTATACAAAATTTATACCTAAATGGGAACATAGTAGTATACTTAAAATGCAAAAATAATAGGCCTATAATAAATAATGAACCATAAGTATGTTACAGTACATACATGTTAATTTAAAGAAACCTTACATGTATACTTGCGGTAGGCCTATAAAACTACAAAACTAGTTTACTGAGCGTATACTTCAAAGTGTACTTTCATAAACTAAAAAATGTGCTACAGGTATTTGACCTATAAGTATACCTATAAATTCACTTGTAGTATAGTTGCGGTACAAATGAAAACCTTAGTTTTAAACTAGTTATGCTCAAAGTTTACTACTGTTACACTTAAAACATTATACACTAAAAATATCTTTTTTAGTCCCAGGTAGTACACTTACAAGTATACATCTAGTACATTATATTAGTATTCTACTACATAAAGTAGGGCTTTAGAAAAACTTTACAAAACATTTAACATTTAACTTTTTGTAAGAGAAATTAATCCACTTATTTATTTTATAGAGAAACACAGAGAAAGAGAAATCCTCCAGTGTTGAGCTCTTCTCTGATCTGATCCGCTCCATTGAGAGATGTCAGTCTGATCTGCTGAAGATGATGGAGGAACAGCAGAAAAGCAGCAGAGAGAAACAGGCTGAAGATCTCATTAAAGATCTGCATCAGGAGATCACTGAGCTGAAGAGGAGAAACACTGAGCTGGAGCAGCTCTCAGACACTGAAGATCATCTACGTCTCGTACAGGTCTGTGAACATCCGTCTCAGTCAAATGTTTTAAAAATAACAATAAAATACATATTTAACTGTTTTTTCTCTCCTGCTGTAGATGTGCTCATCCCTGGACAGTCGTCCACACACCAAGAACTGGACTGAGATCAGGATTGACTCTGATGTGAATGTGATCTCTCTGTATAGAGCCCTGACTCAACTGAAGAAAACTCAAGAGACAGTGAATGAAAAACTCAGTCAAACTGGTATGTGAACTTTAAATTTGACTTTAAAAACTTTAAAATACAAAAACAAAACTTGTGTTCTCTGCGCTCTCAACAAACTTCTGGAAGCAGTTTCTCACTCAGCAGTATCACAGGTTCAAACAGGCGGCCACAGCACGAGTCCTCAGTCCAGTCTCTCTCATTACTTCCCGTTTCCCTTTGTCTCTTATCCGGTCTCTCCATGCCAATTACTGCAACAAGACACAGGTGTTTGTCATTTTGCATTTGACCAGGTTACCACTCATCTCCAGACTCTCTCTCCCGCTGCAGACCTCGCTGAACCAAGCCCTCTTCGCCACACTCCCCCACTGCCCCAGCTGCCACACAGAGCAGCCTTTACTTGGTTGAAAGCCTAAAACCTAGTCAGGTTCACTCAATCAGACAGAGGCGAGAACACGTCTGCAATCTCAGCTTGCAACCTGGCTACATCAGTGAGCTGAGAGGGCGAGAGGTGATCTTCTCCTGGGGCCAGAGCTAGAGATTAGATTTTGGTGCTCACTTCTGGCCCGAGATCTTCCTTCCGGCTCACCGCCATCGCTGGCATCACTGACACTCCGCCTCACTCCATTTTTTAAGGAGGCTGAGGTGATATATTTGACGTGCCCCACTCCTGTCTGTACGACTAAACATGTAATTGAGATTAGGATTAGGGTGTACCTCACCGTGTGACCTCAAAGGGTCATTGCCACTTGGCAAGTAATTTGGAACTAGACGTAGGGAGCAATACAAGTACTTTATCTCCCGGTGCAAATTCACATAGTCTGGTTCCCCTGTTGTACAGCCGACTCTGTCTGTCCTGAGCCTGTAACAAATTCTCCATGGAGAGCTGTCCCAAAGTGTGGAGTTTTGTTCTCAGGTCCAGCACATACTGAATTTCGTTTCTGCTACTGAAAGGTCAATTTTTCCCAAGTTTCTCTAAGGATGTCGAACAGGCTTGCAGGACCTTGCGCACAGCGAACAACCATTTGTCCCAATTTTTGCTATCTTCTGGAAGGAACTTTCGATTTCATGGTTTTTCATTGTGTGGTTAAATTGTTGTCCCAGACCGTCTGGTTGTGGGTGATAAATGCTGGTGCGAATCGATTTAATGCCCAAACAAACTCATAAGTTTGCAGCTGCCAGATTCCTAACTGGGACTCGTAAACATGAACATATCACTCCGATTTAATTGTCTCTTAACTGGCTGCCGGTGCATTACAGAGTTCACATAAAAATACTGAATGTTTGTTTTTAAATCTTTAAACGGTCTTGCACCTTCATACTTGTCTGAACCTGTAAATGTTAATGTACCTGGGAGGTGCTTAAGGTCCACGAGCAACTATAATCTGTCCCAGCCACGCTCACGCTTAGAGTCAAGAGGGGACCGTGCTTTCGCTGTTGTCGGTCCTAGGCTTTGGAATAGCCTCCCTGCCGCCTGCTGAGATCGCTATCCACTTTATATGAGTTTAAACTCAAATTAAAGGTGTATCTATTGGAGCGTGCATCTCTCCAAATTAAATTGCATCTATGTTTTTTTTTCTTCTGCAGTCTGAATTATATATTTACTCATCAATCTTCTTGGATCTATTGTTATGTATCTTCTTGGAGTTATGTTATTGTGAAAGCACAGTGGTCAACTTCTGTTGTGTTTACTTGTGCTATATAAATAAAGGAAAGAAGAAGAAGAAGTTTGGCGTAATATCCATGACTTGAACACTGTGCCCTAATCAGTGAGAATCTCTTTTGGATTCCCACTCGGGAGATTAAACGGAGTGCAACTGCCTCAAGGTATCATGTTGCATAGTCCACCAGCACTAATGCAAAGCAATGCCCACGTGCGGATCGCTCTAATGGCCCAAAGAAGTCCATACCAATTCTCTCGAAGGAGACCTGTATTAGAGGAAGAGGGAGCAAAGGCACTTTTGGAGATCCCGGTGGATTCACCAACTGGCTTTCATGACAAGCCACGCACATTCTCATGAAAAATCGGGTCATGAGATGATTTAGTGTCGTTGATTGCCCTAAATGCCTTAGGATTACAGTAAGCCACCTGGAAAAGGTACTTGGGTTGTATCTTGCTTTGTCTGAGCGTCTCGGGCCAGGAAAGGAGATCGGCCGAGCTGGTTGGAGAAGCTGACCGTCGATAGAAAATACCTGTTCAAGAGCATTATTTAATGTCTCGTCCTGAGACTGATCCAGGGGAAAATCATTGCGATCTGTGAGGATTAGCCTCTCAATAGCGCTCTGTTCCCCCTGACTCAGGTCCAATCTGTCCTGGTTCAGCTTTTCCCAAGACCGGCCCCCTTGCCCGCTCTCTGTTCCCCAAAGAGACATCAGCACACAAATATTACGATAACTGACTAAAAGCTGGCCAATTTGTTCCCAGAATTAGTGAGTATCGAGGCATGGGTTAACTGCGACCTCTACAGTATGCTTTTGTCCCCGAAATTGAACAGCAGCAGATATTATTGGATATTTCACCACATCCCTGTGCACACACCACACCTGAACCATCCAATGCCTCGTGTTGAATCAGGTGTTGATGGATCAAGGTTTGGTTACATCCTGAATCCACCATAGCCTGATAAGTACCCCCCTTAATACTCACAGGTGTTTGGTACAACCTAGTCTCAGCCTCAGACGTCACGCCCACGGAACGTTGGCTAAACGTCTGATGCATATGGTACACTTAACTGGAAACACTTCAGGAATGTCGAAGTCGTCATCTGATTGGTTAAATTTTATCGGATTTCCGGGGGGGCGCGAGTGTCGCGTTTTATTTTCGGTCCGCCGGGGAAACAAAGCGCAGACGTGTGATTGCGGAAGAAAAACTGTTGTGTTTACATGAGTGACAATGAGCATTTATCAAGATCAGCTAAACGTAGAATGTATGCGAGGTTCACGGCATAGACTCTTTAAGAGATGTCCAGGAGTTTTGTTTGAAGGCACTTAGTGGAGACTGTTTGCACGCCGGTCTGTTGTTGTGGGGGACATTTCCACGCCCCGAAACGTGACGCTAAACGAAACGAACTGTAATTGGTTGTTTGACATGTCGGTCAAACGGCCTTATGGGCGGGTCCTTGGCCAAAGAAAGCTGCTATGAATTCCAGACCTTCAGCCGTCAGTCTGAAGGTCTGGCTACATGAGACTAGGTACAACCCAGCTTGATCGGAGGCAGCGAATCAGGGTCCCCTTCTCCATTACTGGACACCTGTTAATAAAATTGTCCCAGGTCCCCATAATACAAATAAGACAGGCTAGACCTTCCCGTCCGCCCTAGTGGCAGGAAGTGGGTCAAGGAATTGATGTGGAGAGTACGGAGGAACAGGAGCTGATGCTCCGCCACCACTGGCCAGTGGGCTTGTGGTCACACACATATGCCTCTGCGGCCTTTTCAAAAAGATTGACAAACGCCTCAGGGTCGTCCCAAAGACCATGTTAGACAATGGCACATGAGTGGGTGTGACTGGGGCAGATGGAAGTCTCCGTACCCCGAACCTCCCGGTCCATCCAGCTCCAGAACAGCTCGCGGTCCCTCCTGTTGTGCGTTTCATGTCCATCACCACCTAATGGTGTTCTTGGAGGAGTCCCGCAAGCGATTGGATGACATCTGCAATTGGTGAAGTAGACGGGGCTTTGCATGACGGCGGTGGCGTTTCTTCTTCCTTCCTGGGTTTCGGCATCAGTGTGACAAAGTTCAGAGTGAGGAATGAAGAAGGCAGGGTCGCCCTACTGAGGCTCGTGCTTTTAATAATTTCCACAAACTAAACAAAAATCGCACAAAAATCAACAAACTTCTGAACAAAGTGACAGCAGTTTCTCATTCAGCAGTATCAGCAGGTTCAAACAAGCGGCCACAGCACGAGTCCTCAGTCCAGTCTCTCTCATTATCTTCCATGCCCAAATTATCAACAATAACATGCCAATTATGGCAACAAGACACAGGTGTTTGTCATTTTGCAATTGACCAGGTTACCACTCATCTCCAGACTCTCTCTCCCGCTGCAAACCTCGCTGAACCAAGCCCACTTCAGTTCAGACATACCAAGTCTCCCACATATTGATATATGTGGGATGCCTACAATAACTCTGATGCCTGCAAATTAAACAACTAACCCTGTCATATAGAAACTTTAACTCATGTCATAACCATTTATAAGCAGTTTTACTTGAAATACTAGAACAGAATGTGCAACTATCTGTGTACAAACTATGACACATTTGACTCATTATGTTTGTCCCATAGACCTCCATTGTAAGTTATATTTACTGTAAACCCATTCTGCATTTTGTTTTACAAAACGAAGGAGCGAGCAACATTTACATGCCACTGATGCTGCTAATAGAGAGAAACTCACTGTTAACCTAAAATTATTGCTATAAATAATTCATCGATTATATTGTCATCTGTGTCCACAGGATTGAAGTCTGTGCAGAAGTTTGCAGGTACAGTGTGACTGACACCATTTTCTTCAATATGCTTGCATTACTTTGTTAATCCGTATTATATGCTTTACATCTGAAAAGTTCTGAAGTTGACTGATAATGTCTGATCTCTCTCAGTGGATGTGACTCTGGATCCTGATACAGCGAATCCATGTCTCATCCTGTCTGATGATGGAAAAACAAGTCAGTGATGGAGACATTGAGCAGGACGTCCCAGAAAACCTAAAGAGAATTGATGTGGATTGTGTTCTGGCAAAGCAGGGATTCAGTTCGGGGAGATTTTACTATGAGGTGCAGGTGAAGGGAAAGACTGAGTTGTGTTTAGGATGTGGTCAGAGAATCCATTAACAGGGAGGGGGGGATTGACTTTTTCCCGAGTCCTGAGAATGGATACTGGATTCTGATGCCGGTGAATGAGGATCTATATGTAGTTCTTGATGATCCAATGGTTATGTTCCCTCTGAGAGAGAAACCTGAGAAGGTTGGTGTGTTTGTGGATTTATGAGGAGGGTCTGGTCTCTTTTTATGATGTGGAGTCCAGATCTCATATCTACTCTTTCACTGGTCAGACTTTCACTGACAAACTCTATCCATATTTCAGCCCATACCCTAATGATGAAGGTGAAAACTCAAACCCACTGATCATCACTCCTGTCGGTTTAAAATGAAACAGAAAGAAAGAAAAAAGAACCTTGAAATCTGAAAAAGATTAACTATGGAGGTGCTGTTAAAAAAAAAAAAAGGAGTATAATATTTACAATTCTAAAGTAAATGTATATGTGATTGACAAAATTTGTACAAGAGCAAAATAAAACATGACCTATAATAAAATATTATAGTTATATGTACGTTGTTGAATGGGCCGATTTGTTATTAGTCAACACAATGACTTGCTTGCTTATGTCTGTCATTAATACTTTGCTTTATTTTTTTTAATCTATTATAACATTTGATATGATTAAAATATATATGTTGAATTTCTACATTATATGCTAAGTTTCCAGAGCGTTTCTCCATGTTATTTTGTAAGGATATCTCTGAAACCATTTTCTCTCCCTCCTCTCCAGCTGTTATCATTGAATTACTTGTGAATTATTGCGGTCTTTTTTTAATAACCGCATCATCTGAAAGTGTTCAATTCTAACTTATATTTCTTGTAAACCAATTTTTTTTCTAATTGTTATGCAAATACACATTAGAGAACAATGAATATCTCACATAAACACAACAGACGGACAGGATATAAATAAAATGGAGGGTCTTTATTGTTGCTTTATGTCAGTTGTGAATGAAAATATTGAATTATTATTTAGTGTATGACTTCTTCAATCTAGTTCATATTCTTCAAGAGAAGCGAGAGCATTAGAAGGGCCGAGATTTGATCAGGGTCTTCGTGTTCTGGCAAAGCAGGGAATTCAGTTCAGGAGATTTTACTATGAGGTGCAGGTGAAGGGAAAGACTGAGTGGGGATTTGGAGTGGCCAGAGAATCCATTACCAGGAAGGGGATTATTATACCAAGTCCTGACTGAGGAAGGACTCTGGATTCTGGGTTCTGGTTCTTGAAAATCACCATTTTAGTTCTTGATAATTCCATTACTCTCTTTATCTCAGAGAGTGAAACCTGAGAAGGTTGGTTGTGTTTGTGGATTATGAGGAGGGTCTGGTCTCTTTTTATGACGTGGAGTCCAGATCTCATCTCTACTCTTACACTGGTCAGACTGTTTTTAATGGATCAGAATATGTAAATCCCCCCCCAGACACTGAAAAAACATCAACTATAATGAAATATCTGTGAGTTATTGTTCTGTGAAAAATAATATATAGTTTCATCAACGGCTTCATTTGAATGGCCAATTGTCTATATTTCCGAATCAACACAAATATTTGTTTGCTGTTAACTTTCATTAATAATTCAAATCTACTATGAAATTTTACATAATATGATTTAACATATTGTGAAATTTCTACATGATATACCAAAATTTCCAAACTTTCCAGAGTGTTTCAATTACCGGTATGTTATTTTGTAAAGAAATTTCTGAACCCATTTTCTCTCTCTCCTCTCCAGCTGTAAAACATTGAATTACTTGTGAAATATTGAGGTTCTTGATTTATATTGTAATAACGGCAGCATCTGAATAAAGACAAGTGTTCAATTCTATAACTGATGTCGAGTAATAATCTAAACAGCTTGCTAATTATTATGCAAAATACACATTGGAGAAACAATGAATATCTGCTCACATAAACATTACAACAGACAGACAGGATATAATTAAAACATGGAGGATCTTTATTTGTTGAAAATACATTAATGTGAATGAAAAATACTGAATTATTATTCAATGAAGATGACCCTTAAATCTAGTACATATTCTTCAAGAGAAGCGAGAGGCATTAGAAGGCTTCACAATGACAGTGTTTTTCACTTCGCTTTGACCACAATATCAGCGAATCCGTGCACCTGAGTGAGCTGACGGCAGTCCATCGATGCCAGGAGCTTCTGAGAGCCGGAGACGGTGGGAACAAACTTCTCCATCAGTGTAACCGTCGCAAGCTTCTCACATCACTGACAGACACAAAGACAATATCAACTCTCTGGAAGGATTTTCACTCTTTTAAATATCGATATTTAATGCAGTACAGTTTATGTTTTGAAGCAAATCTACAGTGTGAACACGTCACAGCTGAAATTAAACTGCTGTGAAACTGAAAGTCTTACCCATTCGGGACCTTTCTGACGCTCTGCATTCCCAATCCCTCTATATGGAACAAAACGTTCCTCAAAACTTGTGCCAGCGGGTTCTGGAACGTGATCTTGACCGTCAACTCTTTACCCACCACAGCGTCCCCTAGAGGCTGAAACATACAAACACAAACAGATGTAGAGATTCTTTTTGTGATGAACTGAATTCGCCTGTAGTGTTTGTATTTAAGTGAAAGCAAAGGTGAAACACTTTTATAAACATGAACAGAAATTCGGGACACGAGACATGCAAATTATTTTCGTTCTAAAACCACTTTTTTACGCTGTTTTTAACTGAGCATCACTAAACAAATTTATTTTCTCTCCCCTGCAACTCTCAAATCTCATTCACTTGTGTACAATTCACATATGGTGCCTTTAAATGTGCTGCACCAGCGTCTCACACGTGACGTAACTGAACACACACTTGTGGAAGTTTGAAGATGCAAAATAGAGAATGAGATTTGAGATCTAAGTCTTGGAATATAGTGAACAAGTCAGAATATAGTGCACTACTATAATGATAATTTACAGTAATATAATCTAACTGCAACCCAAAATACAACATCACTAAACATTAAAAACATGTTGTGCTTTTTACATGTGACAAATAAAGACTAGAGTCTCATTGGCTTACAGTGATAATGAGGTCTGGTGTGCGCAGTCTGAAGTTGAACTGTGTGGCCAGAATCTGTTTGGTCGGATTGACCCGTCCGGTTGACCGTGAGCATCAGAGCGCCCTGATCCACCAGATGATTCATGTACTCCTTATACAGCAGAGTCCAGGGAATCGGTCTTGGCTGAAGGGAGACAACATGGCAATAATGACAACCCTAAAAACAACTGAGTGTCCTTTTCCACAGTAGTTTTGGAGTAGACTGTCTGTGTTATAAAGAGTAATTAAGATATTTATAAAATGCCTCATATATATATCCTCATATTCCTCAAATTCCATGGATTTCATCCAGCACCAAAAGTGAGGAACAAACTGGGATTTTTAAAGGCAGAAAATGTAGTGAAAATGTTAATAGGCTATGCGTGTTTTAGTTTTTGTGAAAAGTTTTTTGTGCTCATATTCCAGTAAATAATCCAGCATAGTTGGTAAATTGCATTTTAGATCCAATGTTTGGGTTTGTCCATATGTGACCCAAAATTGGGTTAAAACAACCCCAGCATTTTTTAGAGTGTAGGTAAGAATTGTCTAAAGAACTTTTTTTTCAAATTGGCTTATAACTGTCTTTATATACCAATACATAATTAAAATGTAAGTACTTGAAAAAAGAGAGTATAAAAGATTGAGTGACTCTAGTGTATTTAATCTTCAAAAAACAGCTCATCTAATTCCTACCGGGACGAAACAAGTGATTGGCTTGCGCGACTGTCACTCTCCATCGCCATGACTACCGCCCACTATTACTGGCTCCGCCCACGGTGCGCGCAGTCGCGCACCCGTTTTTTAGGCGGGGAGTGAATGGAATTAATGAGCTGTGTTTATTGAAGATTAAATACACTAGGAGTCACTCAGTTTTTTATACTCTCTATTTCAGAGTACTTGCATTTTTAATTATGTATTGGTATATAAAGACAGTTTAAAAAATTTGAATAAAAGTTTTTTTAGACAATTCTGACCTACCCAACCTTTCATGACTAACTGTACGTGAACAGCATCTTTATCACTTCGATTGGCCTGAGATTTATGATCTTGATTAGCTAAAATGTTGCAATAAGTTGCATTGATTTACCTTAAATTTAGGGAGATTTAAAAGTCAAAACTCCACTCACTCTCTAGCGGTTTGAGGTCGACATTAATTCCGGTCCTTCTTCACGGTGGCTTTCAGCACTCCAGTGTAGTACATGACCAGCACCTCGTACAGCATACTGGCCGTGCGCTGCTTTGAGCTCTTGTTCTTCAGGACGATGGAGAGTTTGGCGTCTCCACCGATACGAGGTCCTGCCCCCTCCATGACTATCTCAATGCTCACGTCGTTGTCGGTGGGTGATGGGTACAGCATCGGCTTTGAGCCGAAGCGACTGGCTGTTTTCCACAGCAATGCGTTCCTCCTCTCGAACCTGAGAGACAGGAAGATAAAGGGAGAGAATGAGGAGTGTGAGTTGCTGCATTTTATTTAAGAGTTGGAGTTTTAGCTCGGCTCCAAATACTAGAAGATTAAGGAAAGTAGTTAAACGCCGTGGTATAACGAACACACTCGCGCCCTCAAGAAAGCAGCACCGAAAAAAATGGAGAGCAGCTGGAAGAAAACAGAACTAGAGGTTTTTCGCATTCATGGAAGGATAGTGTTATTGCATACAGAAAGGCCTTAAAAACGGCTAGATCTGCTTACTTTTGACTCTCTTAGAAGAGAACGAACACAACCATAGGTATTTATTTTGATTCAGTGGCTAAATTAACAAGAAATAAAGCTTCATCTTCAGACATTTTCAAACAGCACAGCAGTAATGAGTAATGATTCCTTTACTTGCTAGGTTGATACTTTTAGAGAGGATATTACAACCATCTACTACAGTATCACATCAGACATTGTGTTATAGACCCCCTGATGAACAATTTCATTCACTCTTTTACTATAGGAGATGAAGAATTGTCTAAACTAAATCATCAAAATCAACAACAGTATGTTAGACCGACCCAATACCTACTAGACTACTGAAAGAAATCCTTCCCAAAGTTATAGATAATTTTAATATTCTCAATATTATTAATTCTTCATTGTCATAAGGATAGGTAGCAAAATCTTTAAAGCTGGCTGTTATTAAACCTCTTATTTAAAAAACGCAACTTAATTACAGTCCAATCTCAAATCTACCTTTTTATCAAAGATACTAGAAAAGGCAGTATCCTCACAACTATGTTCCTTTTTAGAAAGAAATGGTATCTGAAAGGATTTTCCAGTCAGGATTTAGACCATATCATAGTACTGAGGCAGCTCTCAGAGATACAAATTATTTGCTCTTATCATCTGACCGTGGTTGTATCTCTCTATTAGTGTTACTCGATCTTAGTGCTGCATTTGATACTCGACCACAACATTCTTGTGAATAGACTTGAAAATCATGTTGACATTAGTGAAGTTGCATTGGTATGGTTTAAATACATATCTAACCCGTTAACAATTTGGATTAGTAAACGAAGATATGTCATATTGATCAAAAGTTCAGGTATGGAGTACCTCAAGGTTCAGTACTAGGACCGTTGCTTTTCACCCTGTACATGCTACCTTTTAGGAGATATCATTAGGTGTTAGTTTTCACTGTTCAACAAAATTAACGGAATGCATAAGAAATTGGATGACGAGTAATTTCCTACTACTTAATTCTGAAAAAAACAGATACAAATTTTGGACAAAAAACCTCTGCACATAATAAACTAGAAAACTGTCTAACACTTGATGGCTGCTCTGTCAAGTCCTTCATCATTGGTTAGGAAACCGGGTTGTGTTCTTTGATACCAATCTTTCACTTGAAAGCCCACATTTCTGGCATCTGTAAAAACACATTTTTCCATCTTAAAAATATATCTAAACTACGACATATGGTTTCAATAACAAATGCAAAAAATTAGTTCATGTGTTCATGACCTCAAGGCTAGATTTATTGTAATGCTCTTATGGGTGGCTGCACTGCACGATTAATAAAACAAACGTACAGCTGGTCCAAAACGCAGCACAGGCTGTGTCTACTAGACTATCCCCTGTGAAGGCCTTGTCGACAGGACAGCCATCGGCACAGATCATCAGCAGAGACCACAAGGCCCGTGGGGTCAGAATAATAATCTTGTTTTCACTTTTAATTAAGTATTTTTCTGACCCCACTGACAGACTGTTTTCTTGTTTTCAGCATAGATTAAAGAAAATATTTTTTTGCAACGTAATTTTTTATTTTTTTTATTTTACTATTGCTTATATTCAATTTCAATCTTTTGTTATGCATTCTCATTTAGATTTTTTATCTTTTTTATTATTATAAAGTGAGTCTCATCTTCAATCCAGATATTTTGGATGGTATTTAATCTGTTTTTATGTGAAGTAGGCTACTCTGTGCTTGTCAAAATATATTTTTGTATTGTAAAGCACTTTGAGCTGCATTTTTTGAATAAAAGGTGCTACTGTATACAAATTAAGATTAAGAAAATAAATTATTATTATTACAATAATTAAATATTCATAGTTATGCATATATGAATATTAAATATGCATGTAAATGGGTTATTATTTTAGAGTTATTATCTTACATCTTTACATCTGCTATTAAAGATGCATGATTCATGATCTATGATTCCTTAAAACGCTTTACATGAAGGTTTTGGACACAGATGCATTAGTTTTGTTACCTTCTGGGTATTTGTAGAGGTGTGTGATGTCCATGCGCTCCTCTGATCCCACAGCTTTGGTACTGATGCGCTGGCCGATGGAGTTCTTCTCCACGCTGACCTGACTGAAACTTCCATCGGGTTTCTTCTGCCAGTAGATCCGATCACTGTTCACCTGAAACACAGTTAAACGAGTTCAGTAGATGTTTTGACTCAGAGATATCATCAAATGAATGAATCATCAAATCAGCAAATGAGGGTAAAAAAGGCAAAGGCTTCAATTCACCTCGGCAAAGACGAACGGCGTGTCGAATTTCAGGTTGACTTGTCCGTTGCGGACGGCGGAGACGGGCGTGGGACCGCAGCGGTACGAACCCTGGCTGGGCTCCTGAGGGGTCGCGTCCACCACCTGCCACCCACCGTAACCTACCGGCAGGTCCGGCCGGGTCATCCACGACTCGTTCCACACGTGGAAGTTCCTACACAGGAACAGAGCTCATTGGCACTCGGCAATTTACACAGTTATAGTCGAATAAAATAGGCCCTGAAAGTAACATTTTAAAATGAAGTCATTCATATGCATCACATTTGATCATGTCAGCTTAACTTTCGATTTGCTATACTATTTATCATCAGCCACGGGAGGTCAAATTAAACATTTTAGCCCTAAATACAGTATAAAACCCAAAATCTATATTTATAAACTAAATAACCAACAAAATAAATGCACAAAAACATATATAAATAAATTACTCTTTTTAATTTAAATTAAATCCCAGGTAAAGTTTAATTTCCCATAAATCACAACTAGCTATTTTTTTATTCTAAAGGGTTAAACATTAAATCTAAGTTTTAAATTAGATACTTGTTCATATAATATATCTGTTACTTTTAAAATAAAATAAAAGTTTTATTTCTTTGGGACTGCTCTAAATACAATTCAAAACCTCTGATTTTATATTGATAAACTAAATAAACAACAATATAAATGCAATACATATGAAATTAAACTTTTTTCATTTAAATTAAATCAAAACTAAATTTAATTTTAAAAAGAAACTCACGTAAACAACTAGCTATTTTTCATTCTATAGTTTATATATTAGATATAGGTTTTAGTAGATAATTGCTCATCTAACATATCTATTACTTCTCCAAATAATAATAAAAATTGGATTTTTGCTTCTAATGCTTAAAATAAAAGTCATGGGACGCAGAAATGTCTGATATTCATGGATCAGTAATGATCACTTCTATTTAAGAAAATCTAAAAAACATAACCTAAAAAATGCTTTAAAAAATGACACATACAGTAATTATAAAATGACACTGATGACATTAATGGCAGTAATGAAAGGAACATGTGATATTGATTGATTGATGGATGGTTGTTTTTATCGTACCAGACAGAATCGTTGGTCTTGTCTTTAATTAATTCCAGCTTGTCATCAATGTAAATGTCAGTGGTCAAGGATAGATCTGTGTCGTGGGCGGAGCTGAAGTTGGTCACACAACGAGTCGGGATACCGAGACATCTCAACACTGAGAGAGAAACAGAAAGAGAAGCGCATTACAAACACATTTATACACTTTATGAACGGCTGCCGACACAATGGTGAAGTTCTCTTAAACTTTCCCAGGTTTTTTATATGTATAGCGCCCCCTTGAGGACTGACGGTTATCACAACAATCACGCGCTGGCCAATCATTCTCGTCTGATTTGCATACACACATTTGACAGTTAACAATCACATTCAGATTTTTAGCAGGTGTTTTTATGCAAGTGCACGTGTTTTATGCCACAGAAACACAGCCGCGGTTATGCACGCACGGAGGCCGTGACTCCAGCGTAGACCCCAGCACTGGGCGAACTTCACGGGTTTTCCTGAACTCTTGTAATACTGTTTGAGAATGTCTCCGCTGCCGCTCCAGGCGGTGGGAGTCGTCCCGCCTTCATAGCTGTCCGACCAATTACCCATCAGCACTCCTCGGTCGTCGTTAGAGTTCACCTGTCAGAGAAGAGGAGACCTTTCAACACGGCTGCTTTTTAGGTGTGTAATCGGGCATCTTATTAAAGAGGTTTCTGAGAAACACTGTTGAAAGTGGATCGGACTGAGCGCCACAACAAACTTGTAGCCAATCAGCAGTAAGGGGGGCGTGTCCTCTCATGAGGGGGGAGGAGTCTGTGCTTGATAGAGAGTTTGTGAATTTGGGGGCGGAGCTATCAAGATAGGGGCGTGTTTGTTTTGGTGATTTCAAATATCAATGTTTTTTTTTAAAGAAATTAATACTTTCATTCAGCAAGGATCAAAATTGATCAAAAGTTGATCAAAAGAACAGGAAAGATATTTATAATGTTACAAAAGATTCTGTTCTTTTGAACTTTATATTCATCAAAGAATCCTGAAAAATAAAATGTAAGCTGTTTCCTCAAAAATATGAAGCAGAACAACATTACAACACTGATAATAATAACTGTTTCTTGAGCATCAGATCATCATATTAGAGAGTTTCTGAAGGATCATGTGACACTGAAGACTGGAGTAATGATGCTAAAAATACAGCTTTGATCACAGGAATAAATTACACTTTACTATATATTCACACATTTTTTACTGTATTTTTGATCAAATCAATGCAGCCTAGGTGAGAATATGTTTTAACTGTACTGTATATTTATAATATAAGTGTTCTCTTAGTTTAAACCATCACTTTACTCAGTTGTTTAGACAGTTTATGAATGCATGATGTCCATGTCTTGTGAATGAGACTCACCAGAGCAGAAATCATCCTGGACACGATCACCGGGTCTCTCCATTCGGTCATAGCGACGCGACCCCTCGCCATCAGGAACAGACACGCTTCCAGGACATCCTGCTCAAACTGATCAAACACACATTTCATTGCAAAATCATATAGTAATATTTTGTATTATAAAAAGCGCTATAAATACAGGTGACTTGACTTGACTCGACAAAATCATAATAATGATCATAATAATAACAGCAATAATAATAATTAATGTCACTCTCTATAATAGAATTGTGTATTTTCATACCTGGGCATAATTCCATGTTCTGGCTCCAATTTGCTGCTCGGTTCCGTAATAAATTCTGCCCATGCTGTTGAGAACATACTCTTTTCTTTCAGCCTCGTTATCCAAATACACAGGGTCATCTGAGGAAAGACAGAAGTAGGTACAGTAGTGTTACTCCAGTGCTGTAAATGAAGCCAGAATGTGTGTGTTGTGTTACTCCAGTGCTGTAAATGAAGCCAGAATGTGTGTGTTGTGTTACTCCAGTGCTGTAAATGAAGCCATAATGTGTGTGTTGGGTTACTCCAGTGCTGTAAATGAAGCCAGAATGTGTGTGTTGGGTTACTCCAGTGCTGTAAATGAAGCCAGAATGTGTGTTGTGTTACTCCAGTGCTGTAAATGAAGCCAGAATGTGTGTGTTGTGTTACTCCAGTGCTGTAAATGAAGCCAGAATGTGTGTGTTGTGTTACTCCAGTGCTGTAAATGAAGCCAGAATGTGTGTTGTGTTACTTCAGTGCTGTAAATGAAGACAGAATTTGTGTGTTGTGTTACTTCAGTGCTGTAAATGAAGCCAGAATGTGTGTGTTGTGTTACTCCAGTGCTGTAAATGAAGCCAGAATGTGTGTGTTGGGTTACTCCAGTGCTGTAAATGAAGGCAGAATGAGTGTGTTGGGTTACTCCACTGCTGTAAATGAAGCCAGAATGTGTGTGTTGGGTTACTCCACTGCTGTAAATGAAGCCAGAATGTGTGTGTTGGGTTACTCCAGTGCTGAAAATGAAGCCAGAATGTGTGTGTTGGGTTACTTCAGTGCTGTAAATGAAGGCAGAATGAGTGTGTTGGGTTACTTCAGTGCTGTAAATGAAGCCAGAATGTGTGTGTTGGGTTACTCCACTGCTGTAAATGAAGCCAGAATGTGTGTGTTGGGTTACTTCAGTGCTGTAAATGAAGCCAGAATGTGTGTGTTGGGTTACTCCACTGCTGTAAATGAAGACATAATGTGTGTGTTGGGTTACTCCAGTGCTGTAAATGAAGCCAGAATGTGTGTGTTGGGTTACTTCAGTGCTGTAAATGAAGCCAGAATGTGTGTGTTGGGTTACTTCAGTGCTGTAAATGAAGCCAGAATGTGTGTGTTGGGTTACTCCACTGCTGTAAATGAAGCCAGAATGTGTGTGTTGGGTTACTCCAGTGCTGTGAATGAAGACAGAATGTGTGTTGGGTTACTCCAGTGCTGTAAATTAAGCCAGAATGTGTGTGTTGGGTTACTCCACTGCTGTAAATGAAGCCAGAATGTGTGTGTTGGGTTACTTCAGTGCTGTAAATGAAGCCAGAATGTGTGTGTTCGGTTACTCCAGTGCTGTAAATGAAGCCAGAATGTGTGTGTTGTGTTACTCCAGTGCTGTAAATGAAGCCAGAATGTGTGTGTTGTGTTACTCCAGTGCTGTAAATGAAGCCAGAATGTGTGTGTTGTGTTACTTCAGTGCTGTAAATGAAGCCAGAATTTGTGTGTTGTGTTACTTCAGTGCTGTAAATGAAGCCAGAATGTGTGTGTTGGGTTACTCCAGTGCTGTAAATGAAGGCAGAATGAGTGTGTTGGGTTACTCCACTGCTGTAAATGAAGCCAGAATGTGTGTGTTGGGTTACTCCACTGCTGTAAATGAAGCCAGAATGTGTGTGTTGGGTTACTCCAGTGCTGTAAATGAAGCCAGAATGTGTGTGTTGGGTTACTTCAGTGCTGTAAATGAAGGCAGAATGAGTGTGTTGGGTTACTTCAGTGCTGTAAATGAAGCCAGAATGTGTGTGTTGGGTTACTCCACTGCTGTAAATGAAGCCAGAATGTGTGTGTTGGGTTACTTCAGTGCTGTAAATGAAGCCAGAATGTGTGTGTTGGGTTACTCCACTGCTGTAACTGAAGCCAGAATGTGTGTGTTGGGTTACTCCAGTGCTGTAAATGAAGCCAGAATGTGTGTGTTGGGTTACTCCAGTGCTGTGAATGAAGACAGAATGTGTGTTGGGTTACTCCAGTGCTGTAAATGAAGCCAGAATGTGTGTGTTGGGTTACTCCACTGCTGTAAATGAAGCCAGAATGTGTGTGTTGGGTTACTTCAGTGCTGTAAATGAAGGCAGAATGTGTGTGTTGGGTTACTCCAGTGCAGCAAGAGAAACCAGAATGTGTGTGTTGGGTTACTCCAGTGCTGTAAATGAAGCCAGAATGTGTGTGTTGGGTTACTCCACTGCTGTAAATGAAGCAAGAATGTGTGTGTTGGGTTACTCCATTGCTGTAAATGAAGCCAGAATGTGTGTGTTGGGTTACTCCAGTGCTGTAAATGAAGCCAGAATGTGTGTGTTGTGTTACTCCAGTGCTGTAAATGAAGCCAGAATGTGTGTGTTGTGTTACTCCAGTGCTGTAAATGAAGCCAGAATGTGTGTGTTGTGTTACTCCAGTGCTGTAAATGAAGCCAGAATGTGTGTGTTGTGAAACTTCAGTGCTGTAAATGAAGCCAGAATTTGTGTGTTGTGTTACTTCAGTGCTAAAAATGAAGCTGTAAATGAAGGCAGAATGAGTGTGTTGTGTTACTTCAGTGCTGTAAATGAAGCCAGAATTTGTGTGTTGTGTTACTTCAGTGCTGTAAATGAAGCCAGAATGTGTGTTGGGTTACTCCAGTGCTGTAAATGAAGGCAGAATGAGTGTGTTGGGTTACTCCACTGCTGTAAATGAAGCCAGAATGTGTGTGTTGGGTTACTCCACTGCTGTAAATGAAGCCAGAATGTGTGTGTTGGGTTACTCCAGTGCTGTAAATGAAGCCAGAATGTGTGTGTTGGGTTACTTCAGTGCTGTAAATGAAGGCAGAATGAGTGTGTTGGGTTACTTGGGTTAGCAGAATCGGAGCGGCTGTTCTGTCGGACAACATCTCCAAGACGTTACACACCATATGACTAGTAAGTCAAAGTCCAAATCACATTCTTTGCTGTCCCAAATTAATTGATATAAGTACCAGTGTAGAACACTATATAGAAACTGTGTCTATTCCTCGTTTAGTGAGGCCAAACAATAAATCTACTGCAGGATCTAAGAAAAATCTAATTGTGATTAAACCAGAAAATCTCGCTATTAGTGAACAAAAACAATTTCTAAAGCTAGGTCTTCTAAACATTAGATCGCTTACACCTAAGGCGGTTATTGTAAATGAAATGGTCACTGATAATAGCTTCGATGTACTCTGCCTTACTGAAACCTGGCTTAAACCAAATGATTATTTCGGTCTTAATGAGTCCACTCCACCAGGATACGGTTATAAGCATGAGCCCCGTCTGATTGGTCGTGGCGGCGGTGTTGCAACAATCTATAGAGATATTCTTAATGTTACTCAGAAAACAGGTCACAGGTTTAATTCGTTTGAAGTACTTGTATTAAATGTTACGCTCCTAGATGTAAGAAAGAAATCCCTATTATCTCTAGCCTTGGCTACCGTATATAGACCGCCAGGGCCTTACGCTGATTTCCTAAAAGAGTTTGCAGATTTTCTCTCAGATCTATTGGTCAATGTCGATAAGGCAATAATTGTTGGAGATTTCAACATACACGTTGATAACACAAATGATGCGTTAGGAGCTGCGTTTACAGATTTATTAAACTCCTTTGGGGTCAAGCAAAACGTTAGTGGTCCCACTCATCGTCTTAATCATACTCTAGATTTAATTATATCATATGGAACCGATCCAACCGATATAGATATTATACCGCAAAGTGATGATGTCACTGATCATTACATGGTAACTTGCATACTACGTACGGCTGAAATGTGTCATGTTGCGGCACGTTATCGACCAGGCAGAACAATCCTTCCAACTACTATAGATAGATTCTTGAATAGCTTACCTGATCTATCTCCGCTCCTCAGTGAACCTAAACAAACAGAGGAACTAGAGGAAATGACTAGCAGTATGAGCAACATTTTCTCTAGTATATTAGAAACTGTTGCACCAATTAGATTAAAAAAGGTTAGAGAGAAAACTAAAGCACCATGGTACAACAGTGCTACGCATGTTATCAAGAGAGAAACTCGTAACTTAGAGCGCAAATGGAAACAAACTAATTTAGAGGTCTTTAGAATCGCGTGGAAAGACAGTATGTCACGTTATAAAAAGGCTCTAAAAGCAGCCAGGGCTGAGCATCTACGCAAACTAATAGAAAATAACCAAAACAATCCAAGGTTTTTATTTAACACCGTGGCTAGATTAACAAATAAACAGACATCACCTGAACAAAATATTCCGTTACATTTTAATAGTAATGATTTCATGAATTTCTTCACTGAGAAAATAGAAAGCATCAGAAACACAATTGTAAATGTACAATCTTTGACAGTGTCTTATGATTCAGCCTCAATTATTGCCCCTCAACAACTACAGCGCTTTACAACTATAGGACAGGAAGAGCTAAATAAACTTATCACTGCATCTAAACCAACAACATGTTTATTAGATCCAATACCCACTAAACTACTGAAAGAAGTGTTACCTGTAGTGGAAGAGCCTCTTCTCAATATTATTAACTCGTCTCTATCTTTAGGACATGTTCCAAAAACATTCAAGCTGGCAGTTATAAAACCTCTTATTAAGAAACCACAATTAGATCCAAATAACCTAGCAAATTACAGGCCCATTTCAAATCTTCCATTTATGTCTAAAATACTAGAAAAAGTTGTGTCCGCTCAATTGTGCTCTTTCTTGCAAGAAAACGATATCTATGAAAAGTTTCAGTCTGGATTCAGGCCACATCATAGCACAGAAACTGCGCTGGTTAAAATTACAAATGATTTACTTTTAGCTTCTGACCAAGGCTGTATCTCAATACTAGTTTTACTCGATCTTAGTGCTGCGTTTGACACTATAGATCATAAAATACTCTTAGATCGACTACAAAATTACACTGGTGTACAGGGACAGGCATTAAGCTGGTTTAGATCGTACCTATCAGACCGTTACCATTTTGTCCATTTAAATGGGGAAAAATCAAAGATAACGTCAGTAAATTATGGAGTGCCGCAGGGATCTGTGTTAGGCCCCCTGCTATTCTCAATTTATATGCTGCCACTTGGTAATATTATAAGAAAACATGGAATAAGTTTCCACTGTTATGCTGATGACACTCAATTATATATTTCATCTAGACCAGATGATAACACTAAATTATCTAAAATGACAGAGTGTGTTAAAGATATAAAATATTGGATGACGTGTAATTTTCTTCTATTAAATTCAGATAAAACGGAGGTATTACTGATTGGTCCAAAAAACTGCCCACAAAACCTCTTACAATACAACCTTAATTTAGATGGACGTCCTGTTACTTTATCCTCTACAATAAAAGACCTGGGTGTTATACTAGACCGCAACTTGTCTTTTGAAAATCATATTTCAAATGTCACAAGAACAGCCTTTTTCCACCTTAGAAACATTGCTAAGCTACGTAATATGCTATCAGTTTCTGATGCAGAAAAGTTAATTCATGCATTCATGACCTCGAGACTAGATTACTGTAATGCTCTATTAGCTGGTTGTCCTGCATCCTCCGTAAACAAGCTACAGTTAGTCCAAAATGCAGCTGCTAGAGTTCTTACTAGGTCAAGAAAATATGATCATATAACACCAATTTTATCATCTCTACACTGGTTACCTATTAAGTTCCGTATCAATTACAAAGTATTGTTACTGACCTATAAAGCCCTAAATGGTTTAGCTCCTGTGTATTTAAGAGATCTTCTATCGCCATATAATCCATCGCGCTCTTTAAGATCGCTAAATTCGAGGCTCCTGGTCGTACCTAGGATATCTAAGTCCACTAAAGGAGGGAGGGCGTTTTCACATCTTGCTCCTAAACTCTGGAATAGCCTTCCTGATATTGTCCGAGTCTCAGACTCGCTCTCCCAGTTTAAAACTAGATTAAAGACGCATTTCTTTAGCCAAGCATTCACATGATGCATCTCATACCTTTTATACTACAGTTAAATCAGATCAAATGCATTCATATTATGAACAGCAGCTACGCTAATTATTTCCCATCTGCCTTTTTTGTTGTTATCTCGGGATGCCTGTCCCGAGATAACTCAAATAGAGTTCGTCAGCTCCAGTTATGTATCCAGCCTCTCATGGAGACTTCAGATGCCCCAACGCCTGTGATGAGACGACTCGACGCCTGTGAAGAGACGACCCAACGCCGGCGATATGTTATGCCCTAAATTTCATGATTAACTAACTGTATTTTTGTATGTATATTTTTGAAATGCATTTTCTGTAAAGCTGCTTTGAAACAATGTGTATTGTGAAAAGCGCTATACAAATAAACTTGAATTGAATTGAATTACTCCAGTGCTGTAAATGAAGCCAGAATGTGTGTGTTGTGTTACTTCAGTGCTGTAAATGAAGCCAGAATTTGTGTGTTGTGTTACTTCAGTGCTGTAAATGAAGCCAGAATGTGTGTTGGGTTACTCCAGTGCTGTAAATGAAGGCAGAATGAGTGTGTTGGGTTACTCCACTGCTGTAAATGAAGCCAGAATGTGTGTGTTGGGTTACTCCACTGCTGTAAATGAAGCCAGAATGTGTGTGTTGGGTTACTCCAGTGCTGTAAATGAAGCCAGAATGTGTGTGTTGGGTTACATCAGTGCTGTAAATGAAGGCAGAATGAGTGTGTTGGGTTACTTCAGTGCTGTAAATGAAGCCAGAATGTGTGTGTTGGGTTACTCCACTGCTGTAAATGAAGCCAGAATGTGTGTGTTGGGTTACTTCAGTGCTGTAAATGAAGCCAGAATGTGTGTGTTGGGTTACTCCACTGCTGTAACTGAAGCCAGAATGTGTGTGTTGGGTTACTCCAGTGCTGTAAATGAAGCCAGAATGTGTGTGTTGGGTTACTCCAGTGCTGTGAATGAAGACAGAATGTGTGTTGGGTTACTCCAGTGCTGTAAATGAAGCCAGAATGTGTGTGTTGGGTTACTCCACTGCTGTAAATGAAGCCAGAATGTGTGTGTTGGGTTACTTCAGTGCTGTAAATGAAGGCAGAATGTGTGTGTTGGGTTACTCCAGTGCAGCAAGAGAAACCAGAATGTGTGTGTTGGGTTACTCCAGTGCTGTAAATGAAGCCAGAATGTGTGTGTTGGGTTACTCCACTGCTGTAAATGAAGCAAGAATGTGTGTGTTGGGTTACTCCATTGCTGTAAATGAAGCCAGAATGTGTGTGTTGGGTTACTCCAGTGCTGTAAATGAAGCCAGAATGTGTGTGTTGTGTTACTCCAGTGCTGTAAATGAAGCCAGAATGTGTGTGTTGTGTTACTCCAGTGCTGTAAATGAAGCCAGAATGTGTGTGTTGTGTTACTCCAGTGCTGTAAATGAAGCCAGAATGTGTGTGTTGTGAAACTTCAGTGCTGTAAATGAAGCCAGAATTTGTGTGTTGTGTTACTTCAGTGCTAAAAATGAAGCCAAAATGTGTGTGTTGGGTTACTCCAGTGCTGTAAATGAAGGCAGAATGAGTGTGTTGGGTTACTCCACTGCTGTAAATGAAGCCAGAATGTGTGTGTTGGGTTACTCCACTGCTGTAAATGAAGCCAGAATGTGTGTGTTGGGTTACTTCAGTGCTGTAAATGAAGCCAGAATGTGTGTGTTGGGTTACTCCACTGCTGTAAATGAAGCCAGAATGTGTGTGTTGGGTTACTTCAGTGCTGTAAATGAAGCCAGAATGTGTGTGTTGGGTTACTCCACTGCTGTAAATGAAGCCAGAATGTGTGTGTTGGGTTACTCCACTGCTGTAAATGAAGCCAGAATGTGTGTGTTGGGTTACTTCAGTGCTGTAAATGAAGGCAGAATGTGTGTTGGGTTACTCCAGTGCAGCAAGAGAAACCAGAATGTGTGTGTTGGGTTACTCCAGTGCTGTAAATGAAGCCAGAATGTGTGTGTTGGGTTACTCCACTGCTGTAAATGAAGCAAGAATGTGTGTTGGGTTACTCCATTGCTGTAAATGAAGCCAGAATGTGTGTGTTGGGTTACTCCAGTGCTGTAAATGAAGCCAGAATGTGTGTGTTGGGTTACTTCACTGCTGTAAATGAAGACAGAATGTGTGTGTTGTGTTACTTCAGTGCTGTAAATGAAACCAGAATGTGTGTGTTGGGTTACTCCAGTGCTGTAAATGAAGCCAGAATGTGTGTGTTGGGTTACTCCAGTGCTGTAAATGAAGCCAGAATGTGTGTGTTGGGTTACTCCAGTGCTGTAAATGAAGCCAGAATTTGTGTTTTGTGTTACTTCAGTGCTGTAAATGAAGCCAGAATTTGTGTGTTGTGTTACTTCAGTGCTGTAAATGAAGCCAGAATTTGTGTTTTGTGTTACTTCAGTGCTGTAAATGAAGCCAGAATGTGTGTGTTGGGTTACTTCACTGCTGTAAATGAAGACAGAATGTGTGTTGTGTTACTTCAGTGCTGTAAATGAAGCCAGAATGTGTGTGTTGGGTTACTCCAGTGCTGTAAATGAAGACAAAATGTGTGTGTTGGGTTACTGCAGTGCTGTAAATGAAGCCAGAATGTGTGTGTTGTGTTACTTCAGTGCTGTAAATGAAGCCAGAATTTGTGTGTTGTGTTACTTCAGTGCTGTAAATGAAGCCAGAATGTGTGTGTTGGGTTACTCCAGTGCTGTAAATGAAGCCAGAATGTGTGTTGGGTTACTTCACTGCTGTAAATGAAGACAGAATGTGTGTGTTGTGTTACTTCAGTGCTGTAAATGAAGCCAGAATGTGTGTGTTGGGTTACTCCAGTGCTGTAAATGAAGACAAAATGTGTGTTGGGTTACTCCAGTGCTGTAAATGAAGCCAGAATGTGTGTGTTGTGTTACTTCAGTGCTGTAAATGAAGCCAGAATTTGTGTGTTGTGTTACTTCAGTGCTGTAAATGAAGCCAGAATGTGTGTGTTGGGTTACTCCAGTGCTGTAAATAAAGACAGAATGTGTGTGTTGTGTTACTCCAGTGCTGTAAATGAAGACAGAATGTGTGTGTTGGGTTACTCCAGTGCTGTAAATGAAGACAAAATGTGTGTTGGGTTACTCCAGTGCTGTAAATGAAGCCAGAATGTGTGTGTTGGGTTACTTCACTGCTGTAAATGAAGCCAGAATGTGTGTGTTGGGTTACTCCAGTGCTGTAAATGAAGCCAGAATGTGTGTGTTCTGTTACTTCAGTGCTGTAAATGAAGACAGAATGTCTGTGTTGGGTTACTTCACTGCTGTAAATGAAGACAGAATGTGTGTGTTGGGTTACTCCAGTGCTGTAAATGAAGCCAGAATGTCTGTGTTGGGTTACTTCACTGCTGTAAATGAAGACAGAATGTGTGTGTTGGGTTACTCCAGTGCTGTAAATGAAGACAGAATGTGTGTTGGGTTACTCCAGTGCTGTAAATGAAGCCAGAATGTGTGTGTTGGGTTACTTCACTGCTGTAAATGAAGCCAGAATGTGTGTGTTGGGTTACTCCAGTGCTGTAAATGAAGCCAGAATGTGTGTGTTCTGTTACTTCACTGCTGTAAATGAAGCCAGAATGTGTGTGTTGGGTTACTCCAGTGCTGTAAATGAAGCCAGAATGTGTGTGTTGGGTTACTTCACTGCTGTAAATGAAGCCAGAATGTGTGTGTTGGGTTACTTCACTGCTGTAAATGAAGCCAGAATGTGTGTGTTGGGTTACTTCACTGCTGTAAATGAAGCCAGAATGTGTGTTGGGTTACTCCAGTGCTGTAAATGAAGCCAGAATGTGTGTGTTGGGTTACTTCACTGCTGTAAATGAAGCCAGAATGTGTGTGTTGTGTTACTCCAGTGCTGTAAATGAAGCCAGAATGTGTGTGTTGGGTTACTTCACTGCTGTAAATGAAGCCAGAATGTGTGTGTTGGGTTACTTCAGTGCTGTAAATGAAGACATGATGTGTGTTGGGTTACTTCACTGCTGTAAATGAAGACAGAATGTGTGTGTTGTGTTACTTCAGTGCTGTAAATGAAGCCAGAATGTGTGTGTTGGGTTACTCCAGTGCTGTAAATGAAGACAAAATGTGTGTGATGGGTTACTCCAGTGCTGTAAATGAAGACAGAATGTGTGTGTTGGGTTACTTCAGTGCTGTAAATGAAGACAAAATGTGTGTGATGGGTTACTCCAGTGCTGTAAATGAAGACAGAATGTGTGTGTTGGGTTACTTCAGTGCTGTAAATGAAGACAGAATGTGTGTGATGGGTTACTCCAGTGCTGTAAATGAAGACAGAATGTGTGTGTTGGGTTACTCCAGTGCTGTAAATGAAGACAGAATGTGTGTGTTGGGTTACTTCAGTGCTGTAAATGAAGCCAGAATGTGTGTGTTGGGTTACTTCAGTGCTGTAAATGAAGCCAGAATGTGTGTGTTGGGTTACTCCAGTGCTGTAAATGAAGACAGAATGTGTGTGTTGGGTTACTCCAGTGCTGTAAATGAAGACAGAATGTGTGTGTTGGGCCCGTACCTTCACACCAGGGGTTGAAGAGCACACACAGGTCGTTCGGGGCGCAGGGGAACAGCAGCTTCCCCCTCGGAGAGAAGGTCACGACGGTGATCATGTAGCGGCCGATGGAGGCGCTCGACAGGGTGTTCACCGACACACGGATACGCTTGTCCTTCTGCTCCACGATCTTCATCTCCCAGGCGTTGTCTTCCAGCACGTCGACCAGCGGGACGGAGATGCGGATCCCAGTCGTGACTACAGAACCTGAGGAACAGAACCGAGACAGATCTTAAAGATCAAGCTCTGATCATGCATTTATTCGACAAGGACGCTTTTAAATTGATCAAAAGTGACAGTGTTTTTTCCCTTTTTTTAACTCTTTATTCATCAAATAATCCTGAAAAATAAAATGTGCAAGATAAAAAAGTATCCAATGAAAAAACAACTCAAGTAGTTAGTTACTAGTTCATTCGGAAAATGTTTAGGCCTACATATATATATATATATATATATATATATATATATATATATATATATATATATATATATATATATATATGAACTAATTAGTTTAATTTAAGTTAGTCCTACTCAAATTATTTATACTTAATTATTTTGAGTGTTAGTGTTTACAGCAACTGCGCAACACACACACATTACTGCGGGATAGTGGCTCTTCAAAAGTGACAGTAAAGACATTTATAATGTTACGAAAGATTCTATTTCAAATAAATGCTGTTCTTTTAGAACTTTCAGTTCATCAAAGAATCCCGAAAAATAAAATGTATCACGGTTTCCACAGAAATATGAAGCAGCAGCGCAACGATTTTCAACATTAATAATAATAATCATAAATGTTTGTTGAGCAGCATCGATTAATAAAGGAGCAATAGGATTAGATGACATAATAGTTCTGGCCCGAAACCAAGCACTTCATGACTCAATCCATCAGGATCCAGATACAAGTGTGATGAATAGATTCATCTGTCAGCGGGATAAAGAGAAAGATAATTAAACTAACTGTCAGAATGTCTTGGCCACATTTCTCTCTTTGTTACACACTTATTTATCAGTCAATCGATGTTAATACATCAAACATGCTGTGGTTTCTGTAGCCGCTGCGTGTGTGTGTTTGATGAGTGACGGCTGAGTACACACACACACACTTTACACACAAGAAATAGAACAAATAAGCTTTAAATGCACTGACATCTAATATTTACTGATTCTGGTTCTTCTGTTACTGGTTTTAATGGTGTTTCTGATTCTGTGTGTGAGATAATTGTTGTTCAACACCTTCTTTAGATTCGGTTGTGTGAAGCCAGAGGTGTGTCCACTGGGAATGAGACGGATGTATTACAAGAATGGAGAAAAAAAATGAACAAAAACTCAAAACAAACAGTGAGAGGGAATCCAGACAAGTCCGGGCGTGAGTGTGTCATCTGATGTGTGTGTGTTTAGCATGTGTCAGATTAGGATAAGCACAGATGTAAAGGTGAAGTGAGATGGAATTGAAAAATAATGACTGTTGTCTAACAGGTTTATCCTTCCCTCGCGGTCAAAATGAGCCGAAGTCCTAAAATTAGACTTTTTTTTTCATATATATTTTTTTATGCAATCAATAAATAATAGATAAATAGTAATTTAAGCACATTCCTCACATTCATTCAACTTAAATTCAAAATAACTCACAGTTTCATGCATAGAAGTCCTATAGGGCCCTATCTTGCACCCAGTGCAAATGACTTTGTACACAACGCATGTCTCATTCCTATTCTGCACCCGCGCACAGCGGACGTTTCCCTCCACAGACGCACGTCGGTAAATTAGGGAATGAACTTGCGCTCGGGGGGGGGGTTTGAAGTTTGAAGGGGGCTCGCGGTTTAGCGAAAAGAGGAGTGTGTTCCGGCGCAAACGTTCCCTGGAGATATTCTGCAGTTTCAGAAAACATATAATCAGAAAACTGATCCGTGTGCGTGCGTGTGTGCGTGCGTGTGTATCAAACACACTCACTCAGCTGCAGTTGCAGGTTGTCTGATCTGCGTGTGTGTGTGTGTGTGTGTGTGTGTGTGTGTGTGTGTGTGTGCGCGTCCGTGCGTGTGTATCAAACACACTCACTCAGCTGCAGTTGCAGGTTGTCTGATCTGCGTGTGTGTGCGTGCGTGTGTGCGTGCGTGTGTATCAAACACACTCACTCAGCTGCAGTTGCAGGTTGTCTGATCTGCGTGTGTGTGTGTGTGTGTGTGTGTGTGTGTGTGTGTGTGTGTGTGTGTGTGTGCGCGTCCGTGCGTGTGTATCAAACACACTCACTCAGCTGCAGTTGCAGGTTGTCTGATCTGCGTGTGTGTGTGTGCGTGTGTGCGTGCGTGTGTATCAAACACACTCACTCAGCTGCAGTTGCAGGTTGTCTGATCTGCGTGTGTGTGTGTGTGTGTGTGTGTGTGTGTGTGTGTGTGTGTGTGCGCGTCCGTGCGTGTGTATCAAACACACTCACTCAGCTGCAGTTGCAGGTTGTCTGATCTGCGTGTGTGTGCGTGCGTGTGTGCGTGCGTGTGTATCAAGCACACTCACTCAGCTGCAGTTGCAGGTTGTCTGATCTGCGTGTGTGTGTGTGTGTGTGTGTGTGTGTGTGTGTGTGTGTGTGTGTGTGTGTGTGCGCGTCCGTGCGTGTGTATCAAACACACTCACTCAGCTGCAGTTGCAGGTTGTCTGATCTGCGTGTGTGTGTGTGTGTGTGTGTGTGTGTGTGTATGCGTGCGTGTGTATCAAACACACTCACTCAGCTGCAGTTGCAGGTTGTCTGATCTGCGTGTGTGTGTGTGTGTGTGTGCGTGTGTGTGTGTGTGCGTGCGTGTGTATCAAACACACTCACTCAGCTGCAGTTGCAGGTTGTCTGATCCGCGTTTGAAGGGTCTGGAGAGCTCGATCCACATCTGGAAGGTCTGTCCTCTGCGGACGATCAGCTTGTCGCTGAGGTAAGAGTCGGTGTGATGCTCGCGTCGGTTCGGCCCGTCTCTGGACTTCAGGAGGTCCACGGAGCGCACCGTCAGGAGTGTGTCTGAGGAACACAGAGCTTTAGATCACATACAGTCACATCACAGGAGTAACTGAAGTCTGAATACTCCTCCTCCTCCTCACCTAAAGCAGGTGACGCAGACGCAGATCCAGATGTTGTGGTTGGTGTGGATGATGCAGATCCAGATGTTGGTGTGGATGATGCAGATGCAGATCCAGATGTTGGTGTGGATGATGCAGATGCAGATCCAGATGTTGGTGTGCGTGTGGATGATGCAGATCCAGATGTTGGTGTGGATGATGCAGATGCAGATCCAGATGTTGGTGTGGATGACGCAGATCCAGATGTTGGTGTGCGTGTGGATGATGCAGATCCAGATGTTGGTGTGGATGATGCAGATGCAGATCCAGGTGTTGGTGTGCGTGTGGATGACGCAGATCCAGATGTTGGTGTGGTCGTAGGCACAGCTGCAGGTGCGCTGGGACCTCTAGTGTTGGGCTCTGAGCTCGACATTTCTACAGGTAGACTGAAAACTCAAGAGAAAAAAACCCCTAAAAATATTTTCATAAATAAAGAAACAAACAAATACATATTAAAACAAGTAATAAATAAATACAATTCTAATAAATACATAAATTAAGAAAAAAATTAATGAACAATTAAAAAAAAATCTAATAAATAAATACAATATAAATCAATTTAAAGGGCACCTATTATGCAAAATTCACTTATGGTGTTTGAACATAAATTTGTGTTGGCAGTGTGTGTACTGCCAACACACAGTACACACTGTGTACTGGGTTGATAATTATAGGTTGGCACCCTATAATTATAAAAATCCACCTAGTGTTTTAAAATGCCCATAAATCATAAGCACCGTCTCAGAACGAGCCCATTCGGGGCAATGTGATGTCACTGTGCACAGCCCACGCCCCAGAGTGTGTGTGTGAAGTTTTAGCTCAACATACCCCACAGATATTTTTATATACCATGTTAAAGTTGTCACTTTTTGAGGGTTTGCAAAAACACACCGTTTTGTGCCTGGCCCTTTAAATGCAAATGAGCTGCTGCAGAGGGCGGGGTTTCAAGAGCTTGCGTGTGTTAGCGGCTGCGATTACCTCACGCAGACACACCAAAGATGGAGAGACTCAAGAAGAAGTGACGACATGTAGAAGCAACAGGACGTCTCTGAATGGTTAGTTGATGAGTTTATGTTGCTGATGTGGAGTTAACGATCTTCAATTAGCATATTCTGTCATGCTAATCTATAAATCGCTCGTATAGGAACTGTTGTGAGATGCACACAGAGTAACTTTCTATTGCATGTGAAAAGATGGATGCTAAAGTTTGAGCGGACTCACAAATGTGCTCGACTACAACAACTCTTCCTCTTCTCAACATGGACTGCGTTCCCGGGGGCGGGGCTTATGTACATTTTAGGGTTGGTGATGTCACTAACCCGGGAGGAATGTCGTGTAGTCCCTACCAGTCGTTTGTTGTAGTCCTTTTCTTTAAAAGCAAATATCTTCCTTTGCTTTGAACTTGTCTTTGCTTCTTGTTGACGTTCGAAGTATTGTCAAGGCTAGCTAGACACTCCCTCCTCCTCATCCCGTCCCCTAACCCCAAATCCTTCTTGTGGGTGATTGGCTGGAACACTGTTTGTTATGTTTCGTGGTCCAGGCTGGGCCAGTTTGTGGAGCCTGGGCTGTCTACAGAGACTGAGATGTTTTTGTACAGTGTGTTCAGGGGACAGGCAGCTAGCGGACAGTGAGGAGGCTGTATGTGACAAAAAATGCCTTTAATAGTGGATACAAGCAGATGGCAAGAAGTTATAACCGTAATTAAACTAAACTATACCCGTTCTATCTCCATACAGCATATATTCTCTGGCTCTGTGGGCATTATTGTCCGACTCCGAGTCGAAATGAGCACCGCTACTGAGAGTTTCTGTTTTGATATTATCCATAGACCGTATATAAACTGGACCACAGCGACCCCATAGACTTCAACGGAGAAAAGTGAAGCCAATTAGAAGCAGGCGAACTGCGCAGACTCAAACTGAGATTGGTGACGTGAGCCTGTCTGACAGCTGTCAGTCTTCTAGTCGCTGTGACGTGAGAAATCTGAATCATTCCCTTCCGAATCTCGCAGAGACGGAGAGCGTTAGCATTAGCTGACCATGAGCTAGCAGCAGGAGCAACTTCATCACTCTCTATGGGCTTCTCCCTTGACTTTATCAGACTTTATGCCTCTACGTCCCCCGATTGCTTGCGAGCTTCTCCGCCGGTCTATACGGTAATTTCTCGACTGTGTGACAGAGAGTCGCGTGAGTTATGACGCAATCGTTAGCCTATTTTTACAAAAACGGCTTCTACAGGGCCATAACGTAAGGTACAAGGTAATGGAGCCTTTTATACATTGTCGTGTTTCTTTAGAAATAAATAATGGACAAATGGAGTCTTTAAACGCCTCAGATGTAAAGTTATTCGCTGTCAAAGTGACGCCAAAATGAATAGGAGTCAATGTAATGCTAACAGCAGGTGATGCTCTGCTACAATAGCGGCCCGCGGGGAAGCTTCAGTGTCCGGCGGATGGATCACCCCCTTGGTATTATCAGATGAGATTGTCCTAGCTTGTGAGGCTCCGCCCCCTGGGCCGGCAGAAGCACCTCATTTGCATTTAAAGGAGACACACTAAAACGGCGCATTTATCAGAGCCCCAAAAAATGACAATTTAAACATGCTGTAAAAAATGATCTGTGGGGTATTTTGAGCTAAAACTTCACACACACACTCTGGAGATATCAGAGACGTAATTTACATCTTTAAATTTTTTTTTAAAATAAATATATATATATATATAGACTTTGGATCATATATATATATATATATATATATATATATATATACATATATATATACATATATATATATCAATTTTCTTTTTGAAATAAATATGATATAACATGGTAATAAATAAATGATTCCAATAGATAAAATATGAATAAATATTAAGTAACATAACTCTAATTCTAATAAATAAATGAAAGTCTAATAAATAAAATATAAATATATTAAATAAATATAATAAAAAAAACTAAATTATTTAATATTATTTAATTATTTATACACATGTATAAATAATTATGAATAGGCTAAACATCTTTCTATTTAATCCCAGGTTTACATTATCTTGATCTTGAGGCATGTCACACACACTAACAGAGAAAGGTTTGGATGAACTTGCTCCAAATTTGTTGATCAAGATTTTAAAATATGTTCTATGTCTGCCGCTCTGCTGTCTACATGATGTGCTCTCTGTTATGGATCTGAAAGTCGTACAATATGAATTAAACATTATTATTGCTATTGTGATCCAAAGGCTTCTGCTTAAATGCGGTTTAAGTTTAATTTAGTTGGCAATATTAATATTTTGTGTGTGTGTGTGTGTGTGTGTGTGTGTGTGTGTGTGTGTGTGTGTGTGTTGCCATTCTGATTTTCATTGAAATATCATGGCACACACCTATGACCAATATTTAGTCGTCATGTTTCTCTAGTAGATTCATACAGGGATTAATGACGAGTTCTGCGTCCTCTGTGACTATTTTAATTGTGCGATTATAAAATCATTATACAGAGAGTGTGTTGCTTGTCTGACAGCGTCTCCTCCCACACTAAACGTGGAGTCATTATCATAGTTCTTCACAAAAGACTCGCAACAAAGACGCCACTTACTCTGACACACACACACACACACACACACACACCTGCATAACAACCTTAGACATCATCATCATGTCTAAACCAGTGCCACTTAAGCCAAATACATGTTTTACAAGAACTTTCCTTCTTAAATAATAATTAGGTCTCAAATTCATAATGCATATATGAAAATATCAAAGTTGATACTTCGGAGTATCCAGTTTTAAAGTTATAAAGCATGTTATAAAGACCCAAACTACTTTAAATATCAACATGAACACATATCATTTAATGCAATAATGGTTCCACAGATATTTTCAATTCTATTAAGCATAATGTTTATCATCATAAAAGTAATGCAGTATTGATGGAAGAGTGTTACCTGTGTCTCTGACGGAGCGTCTGCTGTGCGTGAGTGTGTGTGTGTGTGTGTGTGTTGATGGGCTCAGGGAACGTTTGGCTGTTATTTAAGCGAGTCGCCACTCCTCCTTCTTCGTGACACTTACAGTCACAGCTGGAAATACAGGACATCTCTTCCTCCTCTTATTGAGCAGGAAATATTACAGAAAAATCGAATCATCGTGAATCACAAAAGGCAATTAGTCCGTACAAAAGCCATGAACACACACTTCTGCAGCCCGAAAGTCTGTTAAACATGAATATAAGTGTATGACAAATGAGTGCAAGTTTAATTATTATCATTTTTTTTTATTGACTTCTGAAAGCTTATTTTTGAATACAGATAGCAATAAATATTAAATACATTATGAATAAGTAAATATGATTCTAATAAATAAATAAAATTCAAATAAATACTAAATAATTGAATACATTTAAATACATAAAATATAAATAAGTATTAAATAAAATTAATCAATAAATACAATACAATTCTAATAAATAAAATATAATTCAATAAAATTAACAAACGCATTAATCTAATAAATCAATAAAAATTCAAAAAAATAAAATGTAAAAAAGTATTAAATAAAATAAATAAAATATAAATAAATAAATGCTAAACAATTTTAGCACAATTCAAATAAATAAACATTAAATAAACATTAAATAAAATAAATAAACACATTATTCTAATAAAAACAATTCAAATAAATGTGAAATTGAATTTTTATCAAATAAAATGTAATAAAAATAAATCAATACATGCATTAGATTTTGATCTGGAGTCATCAAATACACACTTCACACACAAAATCTGCATTTATGTTGAACACACACACATCATTCGCATCATTCAATCGTATTCAAGTTTTGAATCAAAACTACAGAACAAAAATACTAGATGTGTCCCATTTGACATCCTGAATTTTGATCTCGGGTCCATCAAACACACACTTCACACACACTATAGGAAATGTTTGGACACACTCGCTTCAAATTTGTTTTGAAACGTTTCATAAAGTTTAAAATCTGCAGATTACGTTGAACAAACGCATCATCCGCTTACTTGTAGTTCAGTCTTTCTCAAGCTTTGAACTAAAATCACCGAACCAAACAACAAAAATTGTGTTGTACATCAAAAGTACACAAATACAAGGTGTGTCCCATCTGACATTCTCATCATTCTGCAGAAAAGCCACACACAGATTGAACTACAAGTATGCGGATGATGTTCTCGTTCAACCGGAAACCAGAAATATTGGATGTTTTGAAAGTGCAACATTTACAATTTATGTGCGACTGAAAATGTTTTCTTATATCTCTATATTGTGCATATCTAAACTTTTGAACCATCACACCCAGCTAACACACACACATACACACACACACATTCATATTACATAAACATATTTCCATAAAGCCCTCTTATGTTTTCCATACGGTGACACAGAAGAGGAGGAACCGGTTGGAGTGTGAGAGAAAGAGAGAGGGATGAGAGGAAGAAAGAGTAACGAGGTGTGTGTGCTCTTCAGAAGAGTGTCATTAGTGTCATCGGTCTGGCATAATAAGAGTGTGAAGGGTGCGTCGCTGTTACACACACACACACATCCAGTAAACACTTTTGTCTGGTTCCCTAATGAGACCAGAGATATAATCTGCGTATTAAAAATCTGAATTGGTTTCATCTTCTTCTGGGTCGGGAAATATTCC